>PISW01015424.1:0-16925 GCA_004023785.1 Mungos mungo
GACTCCATGATAGAGAAGGAGTGGAGAAAGAACATCTGGACCAGACAGGCATAGAAGTTGATCTCCCGATCTCTGAACCAAAAAATAGCTAGCATTTTGGGAAGTGTTGTAGAAGAGAGGACCAGATCAATGGCTGCCAGCATGGCCAGAAAGAGGTACATGGGCTCGTGAAGGGCTGCATCAGCCTGGATGATGAAGAGGAGGGTGCAATTGCCTAGCAAAGCTAGAGTATAAGCTGTGCAGAAGGGAATGGAGATCCAGTTATGTAGGTGCTCCAGGCCTGGAATCCCCATCAATATGAAGACTTCCGGATGGGTTGAGGTGGTGTTGGAGGCTGACATGGCCATTGGAAATTCTCTTCTCTTCCTATTGTCTACTTCCACCAGGGCCCGTCCAGAGAATATTCTGTATCAGCAGAGTTATATCTCTCAAGGTCAAACTCTGATCATTCATATGGAAGGATTAGCTCTTGACAGCATTTCTAGACCTTAAATTAGAAAATAATCCTAATATACATTATAAAATATACATGGCCTCTGCTCTCAAGGTACTTCAAAATCATTAGGTGATCAGAACATTAAATACCAATTGAACTAGTATCACTAGGCAATCCTCATTGAGGAGTTTAGTAGAGAGCTTTCTGTTGTCTTTGACCAAGGATTTCTTTTATAAAAGATGTAGATCTGTGCTATACTCATATATTCACTCTCTCCCTATTGCCTCCAAATTCTAGCTACATCTCTAATGATGAAAGCAGAGTCTCTGTCCTTAAATGTCTAGCTTGGCCATATGAAAAAATAAGATATTAGGAATACTAATATTAATTATTAATTAATAATAGATGAATACCCCTTCTAATAATTCACTTTCCTCCAAGTTCTATAAATTTTCCTCTAACAGGGGTTCAATAGGCCTTTCACACCCAGAAATTTCACCAACCAAAGCCCTACTTCCAGTCGTTTTTGAGAACATGATAAGACCTATTACATTTTCCTTCACCTAACTTTTTATTTTTTAATATTTTAATTCATTTTTGAGAGAGACAGCACAAGCAGGGGAGGGTCAGAGAGAGAGTGAGACACAGAAACTGAAGACAGACTCCAGGCTCTGAGCTAACTGTCAGCCCAGAGCCCATGAACGCATGAACAGTGAGATCATGACCTCAGCCGAAGTCAGACACTTACCGACTGAGCCAGCCAGGTGCCCCTCCTTCACCTAACTTTAACTTCGATTTTATATGCTTCTACCTTCACCTCCTTTGCTTTCCTCATGATGTTCAGAGGAAGAGATCCTCCACCCTCATCTCTTTGCAAGATTGACATCTGAACTTCATACTATTCTTTTTCATTCTGGGATCCCTTATCCTTCTCCTTCTTACTCCTTTTATCATTCTCTTTGAAAAAGTGAAACATTTATTTTCCAAAACTTTGATCTGTTTCCTTTTTTCTCAATTTCTATCTTAAAAGTTTCTCCTGAGAATTGAGATATTGTAAAACCATTAGCACAATGGATGAATGGATAAAGAAAAGTGATACACATAGGAATATACTTCAGCTATAAAAAGGAAGGAAATCTTGCATTTGCAGCAACATGGAGTGAATTTGAGAGCATTATGCTAAGTGAAATAAGTTAGAGAATGATAGTGTATGATCTCACTTTTATATATAATCTTAAAAAATGGACTGATAGAGAAGGGAACCTTCGTGCACTGTTGGTAAGAATGTAAACTGGTATAGCTACTGTGGAAGACAATATGGAGGTTCCTCAAAAAATTAAAAATAGAACTACTCTATGATCACACTACTAGGTATTTACCTAAAGAATACAAAAATATTGGGGCACCTGAGTGGTTCAGTCAGTTAAGCATCCAACTCTTGATTTCAGCCCAGGTCATGATTTCACGGTCATGAGATTGAGCCCCACATTGGGCTCCACATTGGGAATGCAGCCTGCTTGAAATTCTCTCTCCCTCTGCCTCTCTCACTCAAAAATATAAAAACATTAATTCAAAGGGATACATGCACCCCTATGTTTATTGAAGCATTATTTATAATAGTCAATCACTTCAGCAGCCCAAGTGCCCATAAATAGATGAATGGATAAAGATGCGGTATGTGTGTGTGTGTGTGTGTACACAAAATGGAATATTATTCAGTCATAAAGGAATGAAATCTTGCCATTTGCAACAACATGGATATATCTACAAAGTATAATGCTAAGTGAAATAAGCCAGTCAAGAGAAAGACAAACAGCATATGATTCCATATGTGGAATTTAAGAAACAAAACAGATGAACAAAGTGGGGGGCTGGAGGGAGGGTGAAGGAGACAAAACAAAAAATACTTGTAACTATTAGAGACCAAAGGGTTACCAAATGAGCAGGTAGATAGGGGATGGGTAAAATAGGTGAAGGGGATTGGGAGTATCTTAATGAGCACTGAGTAATATATGGTCTCCACTCTCAAGGTGCTTTATAAAATCAATATGGTATTGTTGAATCACTATATTGTACTCCTGAAACTAACATAACTGCATGATAACTACTCTGGAATTCAATTTTCAAAAACAACTCCTAGAAACAAAATGCACTTGCAACTGCTAGGGATGGGAGAAATAGGTGAAGGTAGTCAGAAGGTGCAAACCTCCAGTTGTAAGTTCTGGGGGTGTTATGTATAGCATATGACTATAGTTAACAATACTACATCATACATTTGAACGTGGCAAAGAAGTAGATCTTTGAAGTTCTCATCACCAGAAAAATATTGTAACTATGTGAAGTGATGGATGCTAACTAGACTTACTGTGGTAACATTTTACAATATAAACATAAATCATTGTTGAACACTTCAAACTAATAATTACATGGCAATTATCTCAAATTTTGAAAAAATAATTTTAAAAATGAAGACCATTAGCTCAAATCATTTTTAATTGAGAAAGCTAAAGGTTAAGTTACTTACTGACAATCATATGTTTGAAAAATGTCAAATATTAAACTTTAAGAATCTGGTTTCCTACCTTCAAATCCAATATCTCAAGTCACTGTATTCTTCTGCCTCTACTTTGTTGTTCCACATACAGTTGACATCTAGAGTGTTCATGTTAAAGAAATAAAACTCTAACTCATCACCATGGTATAGGAGAAAGTTTTAGAATTTAAAGACTTAGGGTCAAGTAATGATTGGGACATCAGCCTACTTACCAGCAGAAAGTGACATTAATATTTTTTAAGTTTTAGCTTCTTAACCTGTAACTGAAGGCAATAACCATTCCTCCCATTAGTATCTCCCTATTTTATTGTGAGGAAAGATGAAATCATATAAGAATAAACCTTGTAAACTGTGAAGCATTCTCCACATGTTACTTGTCATTACTATCTTACACACAAATCTGCACCTCCCTTTCTACAACGTTGATCTTGATTAACATCAGCACCATCCTGTATTCTTCAGCTTTCTCTCTTCCATCTGACAACCCTTTAACTTGATTCCCCTTCACAGCACAATCTGAATAAAACCTTGACTATATTTGATCTCTACATCCTTCTCCCTCATTTAATTTCCAATCCTTTCCAAGCTAGCTTCTATCTCCACTTCTTTCCTTATACTTATCTGGCCATTGCTCCTTTCCCCTCTTTTTCTCTCCTTTTCTCTCTTAATTTCCCTTTTATTTTCATGCTACCTTTCTAGGTTCTCCCTTTTTTCCTCTTGTTTTTTTTTTGTTTTGTTTTGTTTTTCTTTGTTTTCTGCAGGTTTTGTTACCATCTACATTCGAGGAATTGCCAAATGTATAGCTTCTATAAGTTTCAGATAAGTTATTCTGCCTATTGGACCTCTCCACTTTGATGTTCCATGCTAATCTCAAACAATATCGCCAAAATGAAAATCTTGTTATCTCCCTACAAACTATTTCCTCCCCATGCCTTGCCGTCTCAGCACATTCTGGCCATCCATACTGTAGCAAGGTCAGAAACCCAGGGATAATCCTTGATTTAATCCCTTCACTCTTCCTTAGTATCCAGTTCATTAGCAAATCCTATCAATCTGCAAAATGTATTTCACTCCCTATTCTTTCCCTTTCCTTCTGACAACTTTCTTACATCAACATCTTTCATCTAGACCACAAAAGCCTCCTAACTGGTCTCTGTGTTCTGAATCTTGGGCCCTCAAGTCTCCATTTTCCATACTGTAGCCAAAGAAACCACTTAAAATGCAAATTATATTATGCCATGCCTTGCTTCAATACCTTCGTGGAATTACCATTGTATTGAGAATGAAATCCACATGCCTAACTCTGGTTTACCAATCCCTGCATGATCTAGTCTCTACTCACTATTCATCTTTATCCCCTTTCCTTTTCATTATGCTCAAGTCATAAAGCTTTCTACCAGATGCCAAAACTCCTGGAGCTCTTTCTCAGTCAACGACACCCCTTGATCCTGCCCCTAAATTGTTTCCAATGTTGCTTTTCTCCTCTCCATGCCTTTTGTCTTCCCAAATTACATCATTTCTTGCCTGTATCTTTATAAAGACCTCCACTTTAAAGAAATTGAAGATTACACGAAGATATTCCATGCTCATGGGTTGGAAAAACCAACATTGTTAAAATGTCCATACTATCCAAAGCAATCTACAGATTCACTGCAATCTCTCTCAAATAATCAAATACCAACATCATTTTCCACAGAACTAGAACAAACAATCCTGAAATGTGTCTGGAATGACAAATGACCCCAAATAATCAAAGGAGTCTTGAAAAAAAAAAATAAAGCTGTGGAGGCATCATAATCCTAGATTTCACGATATACTACAAGGCTGTAGTAATCAAAACAGTATGGTACTGGCACAAAAATAGACACATAGATCAATGGAACAGAATAGAGACTCCAAAAATAAACCCACAATTTATGATCAATTTATGACAAAGGAGGCAAGAATTTGCAATGGGGAAAAAGTCTCTTCAACAATCGGTATTGGGAAAACTAGACGACTTCTTTCACCATATGCAAAAATAAACTCAAAGTGGATTAAAGACCTAAATATGAGGCCTGAAAACATAAAATCCCTAGAAGAAAACACAGGCAATAATTTCTTTGACATCAGCCATAGAAACCTCTTTCTAGACTGTCTCCTCTGGTAAGGAATACAAGAACAAAACTAAGTTATTGGTACTACACCAAAATAAAAGGCTTTTGTATGAAGAAACTATAAACAAAAGGCAACTTACTGAATGGGAGAATATATTTGCAAATGATATTTCCAATAAGGGGTTAATGTCTATAAAGAACTTATTCAACACCAAAAAAAATTGAATTAAAAAATGGATGGAGGATCTGAATAGACAGTGTTCCTAAGAGGATACACATATGGCCAACAGACAGATGAAAAAAAAATGCTCAACATCACTTATCACTGGAAAAATGCAAATAAAAACCACAATGAGATATCACTTTATACCTGTTAGAGTGGCTAAAATCAAAAGCACAAGTGTTGGTAAGGATGTGGAAATAAAGGAACCCTTGTGCACTATTACTGGGAATGCAAATTGGTGCAGCCACTGTCAAAAACTCTATGGAAGTTCCTCAAAAAATGAAAAAGTAGAATTACCATATGATCCAGTAATTCCACTACTGGGTATTCACCCAAAGAAAATGAAGACACTAATTCAAAAAGATATGCATCCCAGGGCACCTGGGTATCTCAGTTAAGTGTCTAACATCAGCTCAGATCATGATCTCCCAGTTCCTGAGCCCCACGTTGGGCTCTGTGCTGACAAGTCAGAGCCTGGAGCCTGCTCAAATTCTGTGTCTCCTTCTCTCTATGCCCCTCCCCTGCTCAAATTCATTCTCATTCTCATTCTCTCTCTCTAAAAATGAACATTAAAAAATATTTTAAATATGCATCCCTATTTTACTATAGGATTATTTACAATAACCACAACATGGACGCAACCAAGTGTCCATTCATAGATGAATAGATAAGATGAGATATATATACACAAACATAATATGGAATGTTTCTTAGCCATAAAAAAGAATTAGATCTTGCTATTTGCAACAACATGGACAGACCTGGAAAGGATAATGCTAAGTGACATAAGTCAAAGACAAGTACCATATGATTTCACTCCTATGTGGAATATAAAACAAAACAAAGGAGGGGAAAAAAATTCTCAAATGCAGGGAACAAACTGGTGGTTGCCAAAGGGGAGGTGGGTGGGAGGATGGGAGAAATGGGTGATGGAGAATAAAGAATACACTTACCACGATGAGCACGGAGTAATGTATAGAATTGTTGAATCATTATAACACCTGAAAGTAATCAACACTATGTTATATTTGAATAAAAAACCTTCCTCTTTAGTTTTCCACCCCTGCTCAATCTACCACTACAATACAACAGACCACATGTTCTATCCCTACTGAAAACCACTTATGAGATCTTATTGCTACAAAAACAAAAAAGAAACAAACAAAAAAAACCCTTAAAAACTACTCACATTTACAAACTTCTTCTTGTCTAAATTATTAGTCTCTTTTCTTACCATTCCCCTAAACATTCATCCTAGATTCAGCTACATTGAATGATCTGTCACTTCCTGAAAGTTATGCTTATAGCTCATACTATTCATCTGGAATGCTTTCCTCTGCCCATTTCCATACCTGACCAAGATCCTGCCACCTTCTTGGTGAAGTCTCATATTCTTCCAGGCTGATTTTCTCAGTGTTTTCAATGGGAGCTCATTAATGTACTGAATCAAAGAATTCAAGGAGAGTACACTGTGTTACCAGTGCACATGTCCACTCATGAGACTGAGTACTTTTAATACAAGGGCTGTGACTTATTTATATATTCACACTCTGCTGAATATTACTGATGCTTAATAAGTGCTTTGCTTTTAAAAAGTTTATTTTGAGAAAGAGAACACATGCACACACAAGCAGGAGAGGGGTAGAGAGAGGGAGAGAAAATCCCAAGCAGACTCCACACTTTCAGTGCAGAGTCTGCCACAGGGCTCAAGCTCTTGAACCATGAAATCATAACCTGAGCCAAAACTGAAAGTCAGGTGCTTAACCAACTGAGCCACCCAGATGACCCTCAGTAAGTGCTTTTTAAGTAAGTATATGAATGACTCCCTCAAGAAACTTTCTCCACTCCTGTTGGTGTATAATATACTGCCATCTAATCCAAACTGAAGCTTACTGAGTAGCTCCCAATTTTAAGCACATCTACAGATGGAAATTCAATGAAATATTCCATCAATGTTGGTTGCCTAGATCAGCAGAAGTCCTCTTATTAGAAACTTCTCCAAGTTGAATGGATATCTGCATTTTCTCTAAGATAGCACTGGAATGGACAGTGTAGAAGCCCCACGACAAAACAGGGCTGTGCTTTTTTAGGTTTACTGCCACTGTCTTTATGGAACCTATGGAGGGATTTGCTAAATATTTCTTGAATAGTTGAAAGAATATCATTTTATGCATGTTTTTACCTGTGTCCTAAGTAAATGTACTTCTCTAATTTCAAACAGGTCTCTTCTCTTCCTTGAGTGCCCCTGTCTCCTTTACTTCCTGTGTTTTCTTGCCACCTATCTCTGGTCTTCCAGTTTATTTTCCCACATACCTCAACCTCACAGATTGCTTATTCTGTTTTAAATGCCTAATTCTCCTTCAACCTTCCTTCTTTCCAGGTTTAACTGAAATATACCATTCATTTTATTCACAATCCAACCCTGCTTACCCAGTCTCCTCCTGCCCCAGCACCCTTAACCTGCTTGGCATGAGTGTTTGGTTCAGTCTATTCATGTCATTGTCCTATGCTTCCTGTTTTCATAGTCAAGACGTTAGCAAATAATAAAAGGAAGCCTGTGTCACGTATTTATCTCCCCCAAAAGTGTGTGTGGCTCCATACCTAGAGTATTCAGTCAGTGCTATAAACTATTTGGTAGGCTATCCCTTTAACTTGAGAGGACTTTCGAGTGATATAATTGGGAACCTGAGTCCCCAAATGGTCATGAAGGAAGTAGCAGAGCTAGGGCTAAATTCCACAACTTCTGACTCCCGTGCCAGGATTTGTTCATAGGACCATAATGCAAAGATATAGCTAGTTGTTACTAAAACCTTATTTTCTTAAATGTTTATTTTGAGAGAAAGTGTGTAAGTGAGGGGAAGAAAAAGAATCCCAGGCAGGCTGCACACTGTCAGCACAGAGCCTAATGCAGAGCTCAATCTCACAAACCATGAGATCATGACCTGAGTTGAAACCAAGAGTCAGACGCCTTACTGAGCTACCTAGGCAACCTCATTGCTAAACCCTTTAATAAGGATAACTCACCTGTCCCTTCCATATGATTTCAGATTTTTCCTTTTGTCCCAGGACTATTACAGCAGCCAGGACTGTGGTGAGGCCAAAATATGAAGTAGGAGGAAAGAAGGTAGCACTAATGAGAGATTACCTAATCTGGCCTGGGCTAGTTAATTAAGTCTTTCTTGAGGTGGGCCCTAATACACAATACAGGAGCACAGGCATGGGAGGCAGAAAAGGGTTTCTTCTAATGCTGGCAAGAGAGGATCTGAAGCTTATAGAAGATAAAGGCTTGACGAACATAGAAAGCAGGTCCTCTGTTAGATAGACATGTCAGATGAAAACACTAGAAGAGAATCAGGAAGTCAGATAATTGGGCATGAGAGCTTCTGAGAAATGGACTCTGCCCCCATGAACTTTGTGGCTTACCCCCCCCCCCCACACACACACCACCTAGCCTATTCCCTCCAAACATTAAACACAATTTCTTCTAGAGGCTCTCCACTCAGCCTTTAGGTATTTCCTCTAGTTGTTACTATTTTCAGTCTGATTTCTGCCATTATCCTAGTTAATTTAGTTTTCTCTGCTAGCCCACCTCAAAAGGCCTCTTTCCTTGACCTGTGGCCCCCAGGTACCCTGTTGCCTCCCTCTAGTAGCCAGCTGACTCAATAGAAGCATGCCTCCATGGGCTGCTTGCCCCTCATCCCATTTAAGCTACCTCCCTTACTGTGCCCTGTATATGCATGGTCTTCCCTATCTCCATGGGCCCAATGTGCTCTCACCCCTCAGCATGAGGCTCAATTCATTTTCTGTAGGCTTCAGGAAAAGCTGATGCAGTTTTCCTCTTAGAGAAGGCTGGGAAAGAGATTTGGAAAGGAAACGTCTGGCTATATCCTCATAATCAGCTACTCTTTTCCCCAAAAGAAAAAGAAACAGCAAGCCTGATCCCTGAGGAACATCCTGAAAGTAACCCATGATGGGCCTGGTGCCTTCTCTGGAGGTAACTCTAGAGATCTGTGTCCCAGTTCCTGGTCTTCTGGGGTTCCTGCCCCTGGCTTCTGACAGACCCTACTCCCTCACCATTCTCTGGCATTCAGTGCCTTTCCTGAGGTAGAGTGTAGTCTGGTTCTGGCAGTCATTGTGCCTCTCCACCCTCTCCTCCCTTCCCTGCAGTGTCTGCTGAGAAATAGAGCTTTCTCAGAATATGCAAATAAATGCCTGCTGTGTGTTTTGGGTTGTGATTTAGAAAGCTGGGGCTCAGTTATAACTAAGTCAAAGTTATCTGTTTTTTTTTCTTTTTATTTGGTTTGGAGTCTTGATGTTTTGTTTAATTTGTGGACAGAGCTATAAATTGAGGTTATGAATGGGAGATTAGGTTTAAATCCCAGTTTGTGACTTTGGTGAGGCCCTTAACCTCTCTGTTTCTTGAATTGTTTCCTTACTATCATGTGGGGACAATAATCCTAACCCTGCCCATCTCTCACAATTTGGGGAGTATCCAATGACATCACTGAGCAGTAATTATCCATGTTATTTTACTCAATAATTATCAACCATTAATAACAATACCAAAAAGATGCTTTTCTCAGCATCTGCTATTTTGCCATAGTCCTGAGAGGGCCTCCTCTGTCATTTAACCTGAACTAACTCTCCATGAAACATCCCAAAAATTTCTACTGACACTGTATACTTCTGGCTTCACTTTTCATCCCCCAGAAATATCCGGATTTTGTATTAGATGTCCTAAGTCTTCTCCCTCAGGAACAAGCACTCACTTCTCCACCTGGAGTCCCCAGAACACACTGGGGTGAGCCTTCTACAACAGGGCTTATTTTGAAGTCTGAGTTAGACTGAGAAGATAGACCATGTGGAGCTGGTGATCCTGACTTGAGGTTCACAAGCTGATATGAGGAGCAGTCAGGGAGGGATATACCCAGGCTGAGTTAGGGTAAGATCGTGATAATTTTATGTTTAATCTTTTGAGAAACTGCGATGCCATTTTCCACACGAGCTGTACCATTTTGCATTTCCAACAAAAAGGTACAAAATTCCTACTTCAATGCCACATTAACACTTAATATTGTCTGTTTTTTATAACAGCCATCCTAATGGATATGAAATGGCAACTCATGTTTTTATGTGCTTTTCCCTAATGATTAGTAATGTTGAGCATCTTTTCTTGACATATTTGGCCATTTGTATATCTTTTTTGAAGAAGTGTCTATCCAACTCCTTTATTTTGAATTGCATTGATTTTTCGTGCATTGTAGGAATTATTTATATATTCTAGATATTAGTCCCTTATCAAATGTGACTTGCAAATACTTTTTCCCTTTCTACAGGTTCTCTTTTCACTCCTGATAGTCTTCTTTTGAACAAAATTCTTTTATTTTAATGAAGTTCAATTTATTTTTCTTACCTGTATTTTAGGTGTCCAATTCAAGTAATCATTGCCAAATCCAATGTCCTGAAGCTTTTTACCAATGTTTTCTTGTATAAGTTTATAATTTTACAGGTTCTGTTGAGGTTTTCAATCTACTTGAGCTAATTTTTGAATAGGATATAAGGTGAGAGTTCAACTTTATTCTTTTGCATGTAGATATCTAGTACTTCTAGCATCCTAGTTTAGGTGTCCTATTCAAGAAATCATTGCCAGGGGTGCGTGGGTTGCTCAGTCAGTTAAGAGTCCTACTTCGGCTCCGGTCATGATCTCACGGTTCATGGGTTTGAGCCCCATGTTGGGCTCTATGAGGACCACTCAGAGCCTGGAGCCTGCATAGAATTCTGTATCTCCCTCTCTCTCTCTGCCTCTCCCCCACTCGCCCTCTGTATCTATCTCAAAAATGAATAAATGTTAAAAAATTTTTTTAAAGAAATTATTGTCAAATCCAATGTCATGAAGCTTTTTACCCATGTTTTCGTCTATAAGTTTATAATTTTACAGCTAATGCTTAGGTTTTTGATCCACGAGTTAATTTTTAGATACGATATAAAGTAGGAGTTCAACTTTATTCTTTTCATGTAGATATCTAGTACTTCCAGCATCAATTTTTGAAGACACCAAAAATCAATTTTCCATCTTTATTGAGGTATAATTAACAAAAATTGTATGTTTAAGGAGTCACAATTTGATGATTTGATATATATCTACACTGTAAAATCCTCACAATCTAGTAACATTATCATTTCTTTCATGGTAAAAAAAAAACACTTAAGATCTACTATTTTAGCAAATTTCAAGAATATGATACAATATTTTTAACTATCAGTAATTAATTCTTTTAATAATAGTTTATTGTCAAATTGGTTTCCATATAACACCCAGTGCTTCTCCCCACAAGTGCCCAACACCGTGACCATCACCCTCTCCCCCTTCAGTCCACGGTTCGTTTTCAGTATTCAATAATCTCTCATGATTTGTGTCCTCACTTTCCCCAGTTGTCTTTCCCCCTTCCCCTCCCTATGGTCCTCTGTTAGGTTTGTCCTATTAGACCTGTGAGAGCAAACATATGGTATCTGTCCTTCTCTGCCTGACTTATTTCACTTAGCATGACACCCTTGACTTTGCTACAAATGGCCAGATTTCATTCTTCCTCATTGCCATGTAGTACTCCATTGTGTGTGTGTGTATATGTATATGTGTGTGTATATATATATACACATACACCACATCTTCTTGATCCATTCATCAGGTGAAGGACCTTTAGGTTCTTTCCATGATTTGGCTATTGTAGAGAGAGACGCTATGAACATTGGGGTACATGTGCCCCTATGCATCAGCACTTCTGTATCCTTTGGGTAAATCCCTAGCAGTGCTATTGCTGGGTCATAGGAGAGTTCTATCGATAATTTTTTTGAGGACCCTCCACACTGTTTTCCAGAGAAGCTGCAACAGTTTACATTCCCACCAACAGTATAGGAGGGTGCCTGTTTCTCCACATCCTCACCAGCATCTATATTCGCTTGATTTGTTCATTTTAGCGACTCTGACCTGTGTGAGGTGGTATCTTAGTGTGGTTTTGATTTGTATTTCCCTTATGATGAGTGATGCTGAGCATCGTTTCATGTGCCTGTTGGCCATCTGGATGTCCTCTTTGGAGAAGTGTCTGTTCAGGTCTTCTGCCCATTTCTTCACTGGATTATTCATTTTTCGTGTATGGAGTTTAGTGAGCTCCTTGTATATTTTAAATATTAGCCCTTTATCTAATATGCCACTTGCCACTATCTTTTCCTATTCTGTCGGTTGCCTATTAGGTTTTTTGTTTCCTTTGCCTTGCAGAAGCTTTTTATCTTGATGAGGTCCCAGTAGTTCATTTTTGTTCTTGATTCCCTTGCCTCTGGGGATGTGTCCAGGAGGAAATTGTTCCCATTGAGGTCTAAGAAGCTATTTCCTGCTTTCTCCTCTAGGGTTTTTATGGTTTCCTGTCTCACATTCAGATCCTTTATCCATTTTGAGTTTATTTTTGTGAATGGTGTCATTTTTCTACATGTTGCTGTCCAGCTCTCCCAACACCACCTGTGGAAGAGGCTATCTTTTTTCCATTGGATACTCTTTCCTGCTTAGTCAAAGATTAATTTGCCATATAGTTGTGGGTCCAGTTCTGGGTTCTCTATTCTATTCATTGGTTCATGTGTCTGTTTTTGTGCCAATACCATACTGTCTTGATGATGACAGCATTGTAGTAGAGGCTAAAGTCTGGGATTGTGATGCCTTTGGTTTTGGTTTTCTTCTTCCATATTACTTTGGTTTTTCAGGGGGTTTTGTGGTTCCATACGAATTTTAAGATACTTTATTCTAGCTTTGAGAAGAATGCTGGTGCAACTTTGGGGATTGCATTGAATGTGTAAATTGTTTTGGGTAATAATGACATTTTAACAATGTTTATTCCGATCTGTGAGCACGGAATGTTTTTCCATTTCTTTGGGTCTTCTTCAATTTCCTTCATAAGTCTTCTATAGTTTTCAGCAAACAGGTCTTTTACATCTTTGGTTAGATTTATTCCTAGGTATTTTATGGTTTTTCGTGCAATTGTGAATGGGATCTGTTTCTTGATTTCTCTTCCTGTTGCTTCATTTTTGGTGTATAAGAATGCAAATGATTTCTGTACATTGATGTTGTACCCTGCAACTTTACTGAATTCATTGATCAGTTCAAGAAGGTTTCTGGTGGAGCTGATTGGGTTTTTCATATACAGAGTATCATGTCATCTGCCAAAAGTGAAAGTTTGACTTTGCCGATTCTGATGCCTTTTATTTCCTTTTGTTGTCTGATTGTTGATGCTAGAACTTCAACACTATATTAAACAACAGTGGTGAGAGTGGACATCCCTGTCATGTCCCTGAATTCAGGGTAAAGCTCTCGGTTTTTCCCCATTGAGGATAACATTGGCTGTGGGCTTTTCATAAATGGCTTTTATGATGTTTAAGTAAGTTCCTTCTATCCCGACTTTCTTGAGGGTTTTTAATAAGAGATGTTGTATTTTGTCAAATGCTTTTTCTGCATCTATCGACAGGATCATGTCATATCACATTAATGGATTTGTGAATATTGAACCAGACTTGTAATTCAGGAATAAATCCCACTTGATCATAATGGATAATACTTTTTATATACTTTTGAATTCAATTTGCTAGTATCTTGTTGAATATTTTTGCATCTGTATTAAGGATATTGGCCTGTAGTTCTCTTTTTTTTGTTGGGTCTCTGCCTTGCTTAGGAATCAAAGTGATATGTGCTACGTAGAATGAGTCTGGAAGTCTTCCTTCCATTTCTATTTTTTGGAATAGCTTGAGAAGGATCAGTGTTAACTCTGCTTTAAACGTCTGGTAGAATTCCCCTTGGGAATCCATCCGGCCCTGGGCTTTTATTCGTTGGGAGATTTTTGATAACTGATTCGATTTCTTCACTGGTTATGGGTCTGTTCAGATTTTTTATCTCTTCCCATTTGAATTTTGGTAGTGCATGTGTGTTTAGGAATTTGTCCATTTCTTCTAGATTGTCCAGTTTGTTGGCACATAATTTTTCATAGTAATCTCTGATGATTGCTTGTATTTCTGAGGGATCTGTTGTAATAGATCCATTTTCCTTCATGATTTTGTCTATTTCAGTGTTCTCTTAGCCTAGCTAGAGGTTTATCAATTTTGTTTATTTTTTCAAAACACCAACTCTTGGTTTCATTGATCTGTTCAATTATTTTTGTGGATTCTATCATGTTTAATTCTGCTCCGATCTTTATTATTTCTTTTCTTTTGCTGGTTTTGGGGTGTTCTTGCTGCTCCCTTTCTAGTTTCCTTAGGTGCTCTGTTAGGTTTTGAGTTTGTGCTTTTTCTAGTTTGTTGAAATAGATCTGGATTGCAATGAACTTTCCTCTTAGGACTGCCTTTGCTGCGTCCCAGAGAGTTTGAATTGTATTTTCATTTTCATTTGTTTCCATATGTTTTTTAATTTCCTCTCTAATTGCCTGGCTCAGCCAATCATTCTTCAGGGGGTAGTTTTTAACCTCCACATTTTTGGAGGTTTTCCAGACTTCTTCCTGTGGTTGATTTCAAGTTGCATAGCATTGTAATCTGAAAGTCTGCATGGTATGATCTCAATTCTTTTGTATTTATGGAGGGTTGTTTTATGACCCAGTATGTGATTACTCTTGGAGAATGTGCCATGTGCACTTTAGAAGAAAGTGAATTCCCTAGCTTCAGGATGCAGAGTTCTAAATATATCTATTAATTCTATCTGCTCCAGTGTGCCATTCAGGCCCATTGTTTCTTTAGTGATTTTTTTTTTGGTCTGGTTGACCTATCCATTGTTGTAAGTGGGGTATTAAAGTCCCCTGCAATTAGTATTTTAAAGCTCCTTAAAACAGGAATATTTTCTGTGTGTGTATCTCCTATAAAGGAATGCATTTGTAAATAATTCATATAATTAAAACTTTAAAATGGGGTTAAAGAACAAGTCATGCGATAGGATTATCTTAGATCAGTATTATATTTTTTAAAATACTAGAAGCCCTCAAATCAAATTTTATATAGAACTTGGTGGTGAACATCTGTTGTTTCTCTTCTTTGGTATAGAGTTCAAAAATAAGATAGCTTGCTTCCTGAGAAACACCACCTTTTCACTTTTTTTTTTTTTTTTTGGAGTAAACACTTGTATTTATGAGAAAATATTTAAGGATATACTTATTTCATATAACCCTCCTAACCATGTTCTATCACCATAAATTTACCCACGTTTATTACTTTCTCTTTTTCCAGTTATTTTTTACCTGTTTTAAAAAGTTTTTAATTCCAGTTCAGTATATTTCAGGTTTACAAAATAATGATTCAATTCTATGCATCACCTGGTGGTCATCATGATAAATGAACTCCTTAATTCCCATCACCCACCCACCTCCCCTCTGGTAACCATCAGTTCTCTACAGTTAAGAGTTTGTTTCTTGGGTTGCCTCTTTTTTTCCCCTTTGCTCAATTTGTTTCTTGAATCCCACATATAACTAAAATCATATGATATCTGTTTTTCTCTGACTTGTTTTGCTTAGCATTATACTCTCTAGCTCCATCCATATTGTTGCAAATAGCGATATTTCATTTTTTATGCTGAATAACACTTTGTGTGTGTGTGTGTGTGTGTGTGTGTGTGTGTGTGTGTGTATGCACACGCATCTCACATTTTTATCCATTCATCAATCAATAGATACTTGGGCTGCTTCCATATCTTGGCTATTATAAATAATGATGCTATCAATAGGGTGCAGGTATCCCTTTGAATTAGTGTTCTCATACTCTGTAGGTAAATACTCAGTAGTGCAATTGCTAGATCATAAGGTAGTTCTATATTTAACTTTTTGAGAAACCTCCATACTGTTTTCCACTGTGGCTGCATTAGTTTGCATTCCCTCCAATGGTATAAGAGGGTTCCTTTTTCCCCACCTTCTTGCCAATACCTGTTGTTTCTTGTGTTGTTGATTTTTAGCCATTCTGACAGGTCTGAGGTGACACCTTCATAGTTTTGATTTGCACTTGCAGGAATCTTTTCAATTTTTTGTATCTCTAAGTTCATGTCTGATATGTAATGAGTCCTCAATACGTTTGTAGACTTACTGTCTGAAATCAAACTTCATGTCTGTCTGCCTGGCCTACATTTAACTAAAATCCCATCTGTTCATTCAATGGTCTTTTCCCTATACCTAATGCCATTATGATCTTCTTTTAAGTACTATCAAAGAGCTTAAGTCACCTTGATCTCTGTGTTCACAAAACCCATTGTGTAGGAAGATGACTTAAAGATAGTCATGATATGGAAAGAACCTAAATGTCCATCAACTGATGAATGGATCAAGAAGATGTGGTATATTTATACAATGGAGTACTATATGGCAATGAGAAAGAATGATATATGGCTATTTGTAGGAAAGTGGATGGACCTTGAGGGTGTCATGCTAAGCGAAATGTCAGGCAGAGAAGGATAGATACCATATGTTTGCATTCATAGGTCTAACAGGACAGACCTGGCAGGGGACCATGGGGAGAGGAAGAGGGAAAGAGAGCGGGGATGAGTGAGGGACTCGGATAAAGGGAGACTACTGAATACTGGAGACGAACCATGGACTGAGGGGGGAGGGGGTG
>PISW01015425.1:0-16922 GCA_004023785.1 Mungos mungo
GTGCGAGGAGAGGCCGGGGAGCACGCGTCATCTGGTGACTCTCAGGGCTGCACAGGTGGAAGGAGCAGGTTCGGGGAGCCGAGCCCTCTCAGAGGCCGTCTGGGGCAGCTGCAAGCCGGGTCACCTGCACAGGTGGGGTGGGCGTCGGCCCAGGTGCCAGGCCGTTTCGAGCAGCAGCGAGTGGCCGCGTGGCATTTCCTGCACATCTGTGTGACCTGAGCCCGTGCTGCCGCCTGCACGGGTTGCCGTGGTGGCCGCTGCTCTTTAGGCCGGCAGAGCTGGGGAGTCCCCTGCGGCACCTGCTCTGTGTGTCCCACGGCAGCGCTGCCACCACCGAGGGCTGGGAGACGGGAGGTCCCGTCATGGCGGTGCCACCGATGAGGGTCCTCACTTACTGAGCCCTCTGATGTTTCCCCCGTGAGATGGAAGAAAGCATCTAACAACTCTGAAGTGTTACTGCGCGTGTCCAGTGATACAGTGTATTTATCGATATACCCAAATCTGCACGTCAATATGTGGGAAAACGATTTTTAAGCTGTACAGTCGTGTACAGATGCTATTGTCTGCAAATTATGCTGCTGAATGTTACGGGGGTTACAGAAGAGATTAAGTCCGTTCATGGTGTGTAAAAGTTTATGTCGAAGAAATAAGACGAACAAAATTTAATTACAGTTTGGTGAGTGGATTCTTTTTTATTTTTAAAATTTTTTGTATGTCTTATGAAAATGTAAATATTTTACTCCAGGTAGTGTTTCTTTTATAAGTTTTTTTTTGTTCGAGTGTAATTCACATAGGTTAGTTTCAGGTGTGCCGGCGAGTGACGCAGCAATTCTGTCCGTTTTCAGGGCTCGTCCTACGTGTTGACCCTCTTTATCTATTTGTCATGCCACCCACCCAGCTCCCCTCTGGTCACCACATTTGTTCTCTGTATTTAGGAGTCTGATTTTTCTGGTCTGTTTTTTTCCTTTGTTTTGTTTTTCAAATTCCGCCTGTGAGTGAGATCCTATGGTATTTGTCTTTCCCGCCCTGACTGAACTTACTCAGTGTTGTGCTCCCTGGGTCCACCCATGTCCTTGCAAAGGCAAGATCTCCTTCTTTCTCGTGGCTGAGGAATATTCCACCGAGTGCGTATATGTGTGTGTGTGGACGCGTACGTCTGTCTCCTGCATCTTATCCAGTCAGTGGGTGAATTCTCAAGATTTTTGGAACAGTTGTGATGTTTGATATATTCTTTCATCAGTTTCTTAAGATAAGTTATGCTTGGGGAAGCAGTGGCAGGAGGCATGTGGTGATTTCATTTCATCCACCTGGGACGCTCCCCGTCCCCACGGTACTCGGGCGGCTGCCGCCGTGGAAACCCTGCACAGCAGATGGTCGGAACGTTGAAACTTCGGCATTCTTTTATATGAAACTCCCTGCTGTGTCTTGGCAGTTGCAAGAATAATAAATAAAACCAAGTTTATGAATTGAGAAAGAATGTACATTCATATATTTAAATGTTTTTAGTTTTTCCAAATATTGCAAAATTTTCAAGTCTTTAAAAATGACCTCTTACTTGTTACAACAAAGAACGTTTGTTATGCGGGAGGTCACGGAGTATAAGTGCTCTGATTGTGCCCGGACACTCCGTCACTGTCTTTCCCCCCAGCCCGTGGCTGGGCCTCACAGAGGCTGAGATACAGCTTTCTAGCGGGGCGCTGAGCGCCATGCATCTGAGCCCGTGCCACTCAGCAGAGGAGGGCAGCCCCGGGGCCTGACGCCAGCCTTGCCTCCTGCCTCTGCAGGGGTGAGCTGGGCCAGGCCGGTGGAGGGAGGTGGGGAGGGTGCCCTCGGCCCTCAGCCTAGAGCTGAAGGACGGGAGGGGCGGGCAGGGGGAGAGCTGGAGGAGGGACCTTCAGACAGGACAGACACGAGGGGCCAGGAGAACAGCTCTGTCCTCAGAGCTGCCGGCGAGCAGCCTGATGGTGTGGAGGGAGCGTCCGTGTTGAGGTGGAGCCTCGGCGCCGCTCTGAGGAGTGAGGTGGTGTCCCCACCATTGTCGGGGGGAGTCTAGATTGTGCTTGTGGGTTTGCATGATCTCTCGCTTGGGTAGTGAGGGCCCAAGTCCTCTTGAAGAGAGCCAGGGCTAGGCAGAGATTGGGTGTGACGGGCACGGACAAGGAAGGGGTTGGTGACGTTCCCCGAGGTATTTTCGTCCCTGGAAACCAGACAAGGGTTGTCCCATGAGGAGGGATCTGGGATAGAAAGGGTCTTGAGAGGGAGGGTGGGGAGGGGCTGAGGGTACCTGCTCTCCAGGCTCCCCGAGCCGGAGCTCCTGTGCATGGTGCCGGGCACATGGCCCTTGCCCCTCTCCACCCCAGTCCCTGTGACCCTGACCACCTTGCCCGGTGCTGCCAGATCGAAGCGTACATTTTCCTAAACAGCCGTGTCCAGCAGCCTCCGGCAGCTCCCGGCTGTCACTGAGCCCGAGCAGAGGCCCTTCTGTGCGCTCTGCCGGAGGGTGGCCTCTGCTCCCCCGTGCGACCGGTGCACGGGGTCTTCTGTCCGGACCGCTCCTTCCCCGGGAACCTGCCCTGCTCACGGCCAGCACGGGGGCTGTGGCTGGGGCTCTGAGTCCACTCAAGCAGCGTGGAGCGTGCCGACCACAGGCTCAGACCTTTGCTCCGACGCAGCCAATCCTGCAGGCGAAGCTTTTCAGGTCCAGTGCCTGGAACGCCGACTGAGGCGGGGCAGAGTCAGGTGACTCGGGGGCTTCGTGTGTAGAAGCTGACGACATTCTTGAAGTTGCTAACTGTGAAGTGGGCGGAAGTCTGGAGCATTTTTTATTTTTATCAGCGTTTCATTCATTTATGCTTCGGAATCACCGTCAGTGATTATATGACCTGGAACAGTCGCTTTAATGACGTAGAATGTTGTGAAATGGTTGAAGAGGTCCAAGGTGGGCGGTAGGAGATGACATTTATGTTGCACTTTCCCACCAGTTTGCTTGGAACTTTTGGAAAATGATTTTGTATCTCAGTTATTGCTAACAATAATGGGTCTCAGTGCTAGTGCTGGGTCAGGTCAGACGTAGACCACCACCGTCGTAGGCCACCTCTGTGGGGCGTGGTTGTATCCGTTTTCCAGTGGCGGAACCGGAACCCACAATTCTGAGCATGGTCTGCTGAGCAGGAAGAGGGGACCGGAATCAAGGTCTGTTCAATCCGAAAGCCGATGGGAGGCGTGAGCAGGCGTGTGTTCGGAACCTCGAGGACTTGCCGTGATCCCTTCTTTTTCTTGCGGGTGGGGCGTGGGAGGTGAGTAAGCAGGTGTGACATACTGTGTGTGTGGCCACACTCATCATGGCGAGCAAACAGACTGCCGGCTTTGTCAAATAGCACCCTCATGGTCATGTTCTGTGTCCCTGCGTTTTCAGATTGGAGATGGAGGGGCCACAGGGCATCTCCTCCACGGACGGTGGCTGCGTCGGTGCCGCGGTCACAGAAAAGCGCCTGGTTGAATCTAAGGAGCCCGTGTCCCACATTCAGCTTGCTTGTGGCCCGCGGTACTGCGCTTTCCCGCTGGACGGGAAGGACCTCTGCGTGTGGAGCACCACGGACCCCTCCCACCAGGTACGTGGAGGGCCCGGGGGTCGTTTGGTGAGTCGGGTACTTGAAGAGCCTTGCGGTCACCCGTCCGTCCCTCTGGTGCTGTCCGGGTGACGTTCCCTTCCGTGGACGCGGCCACCAGTGAGGGGAGGAGAGCGCTGATAAAACAAAGCCGCTGTGTTTTGAGTTTTAGAAAATAAACTGCCTGGAATCACTTTGTTAAAACACTTTCTTCTTTAATACGAATGTAAGCAAGGAAAGATGCATCTTAGTATAATCAAGATGAGATGAATTTTTGTAGGTCTTAAATCCAGCAGACTTGAGGAAGTTTATTATGTTGGAGGCAGAACATTTCACATCAAACTGACAGCGTTAGAGACCTCACTGGTTCCCGCTGAAGACCCGCCCCGTGGCTGGTGGAGTCCCCTCGGCGCCTGTAAGCCAGGCTTCCTTGCACAGAGCGAGAGGCTGAGTTCTTCCGGCACCCTTGGCCTTGGGGCTGTCCTCATCTTTGCGGCGGGCCTCCGGGGTCTGGGTCCGCACGCGCACCCGTGCCGCGTCTAGCGAGGACGCCTCTGACCCGCCGTCGCACCGGCCCTCGCCGCTGAGAGTCGAAGCCGTTCGTCGTTGCTGAGGAGAAATCTATAGTTTGACGTTTCTCCCATTGAGTTGCAGGAGGCTTTCGTGTGTTTTAACACAACACGCACTGGTGAACTGGGCCTACGTTCAGACGTCCAGCGTGGGCTTTCTAGCTTTTTCAGCGAGGTGTGAGAGACTCCGGAAAACGCGTCCCAGACACTCCGTGCCGTCGCGGCTGCAGCGCGGTGAAGACAAGTGGGTGGCCTTCAGCCCGGCTCTGCCTGCTCTCAGCCTCTGCGCCCTTCTTCCCGCCCTCGACGCCCAGGGCCACACGCTAGGTCTGCTCCTGTTAGGAGTCGGTGTGAGTGAGGCCTGCGCTACGTCGGACTCCTTGATTCGCCACTGTGTTGGTGGGGCCCGGGCCCATCGTCCTCACTGTGTAGTGTCCCTCTGCACGGATGGACCACACGTGATCCTTTCCGCGCTCGGTGGAGGCCTGCTTCGGTTCCCCGTTTGGACCGCGGCGAGCCTGTGTGCGCCGCGCACCGTGCTGAGGCACGTGGAAGGTGTGTGTTTAGTTGGGCAGATACCCCGGCGTCCCCAGGGCGTTGTGCTGACCTGCACTCCGTCAAAGGGGGTGTCAGAGTTCTAGTGGACCCACTTCGTCACCTGCACTTTGTCCTTTTACTTTGGGCCTGGTGGCGGGGCTCGGGGTGCTTGTTGGTAATTTGCAATTCTCTGATGATTGATGAAGTCTAGCCCTTTTGCAAACGTATTGGCCATTTGGACATTTGTGACGTGTGTCGAGTCTCATGCTGTTTTTCTGTTGGATTGTCTCTTTCCTACTGACATGAGGCGTTCTTGATGTTTTCCAAGCCGAAGCTGCAGCTTGCGCTGTCGAGAGTTTTAGCCAGAGGGGCCGGGCAGTGCGCACCCTGTGTCTGGCGACCGTCACTCGGAGGAACGATTTTGGAAGTTCCGTGTTCGTCACATGGATCAGCGGTTCGTTCCTTTTCGATACTGAGCGCTTTTCCATTGTGTGGGTGCGCGGCGATCTGTAGTTTCACCCTCCTGGCGGGGGGCATGGAGGCCGCTGCCAGGGTTACTCCCAGGGGTGGCAACCTCCCATGTCTCTGCTGGTAAATGTCAGGTCGCACGGCTTGGCGGTGGTCCTTGCGTCCTCTGCGCCCGCCCTCCAGTTCTGTCGCCTCCTGAGCCCAGACGCCAACTCGCCCGCCCCCCCCAGCGGCTGTGCTCCGTGTGCTTCGGAGCACACGTGCGGTTAGCGTCTGCGCGGTCTCCTGGTCAGCTGGCGCTCTTCATGTTACGAGGTGACATTTCTTTATCTCTGGTGCTATTTCTTGCTCTGAAATGGGGCTACATTTTTCTTTCCAGGGGCTACTTTTTACCTTTTTCTTTTTTTAAATTTTGAGACTTATTTTTTTTAAAAGCAGTTTTAGATTCACAGTAAAACCGAGGGGCTGGTACAGAGATTTCCTGTATTACGCCCCCTGTGGCTCTCTCCTGCCGGACACAAAACCCCCCCACCACCGACACCCTGCACCAGAGTCGCGTGTTTGTTGCAACTGATGGCGCTGGGCTGACACGTCACCATCACCCGGAGTCCGCCATTCACCTTCGGGGTCAGTCTTGGTGTTGACATTCTGTAGGTTCAGACCAATGTATAGTGACGTGTGTCCACCATTTAATAACTGTTTTCTTACTCTCTCGGTGTTGTCTTTGATGGAGCAGGAATTTTTAATTTTAATGAAGTCCAGCCTATCAGTTCTTTCTTTCATGGATCACACCTTTGGTGGCCTGTCTGGAAAGTCATCACCAAACTTAAGTCATCTAGATTTTCACCTGAGTTATGTTAGGAGCTTACAGGTTTCTCTTCTGTGTTGCCCTTGTTCCTTGGAGTTCCGTTGACTGGCTCTCTCTTCTCTCCCATTGATCTGTTTGTCCTTTCTTTTGCCGATACCAAACAGTCTTGATTAGAGTAGCTTCATACGAAGTCTTAAAGTCAGACAGTGTCACTTCTCCAACTCTGTTCTTCATTATCGTGAGACTATTCTGGGTCTTTCGCCTCTATGTAAACTTTAAACTCAGTTTGTTGATTTTGATTGGGATTACATTAAATCTACAGATTTAATGGGAAGAACTGATATTTTGATAATATTGAGTCTTTCTATCCATGAACATGGAATATTTCTCTATTCATTTACCTTTTTGATTTTGTTCAATAGTTTTATTTTTTCTATAGAGAACTTATATAGTTTTGTTAGATTTGTCCCTCAGCGTTTCATTTGATTGGGTGCTAATGTAATGGCATTGTGTTTTTAATGTCAAATTCTGCCTATTTATTGCTGGTATATAGGCAACCAATGGGATTTTGTGTATTAACTTTATATCCTGGAAGCTTGCTGTAATTCTTCATTTCAGGAAATTTTCTTGCCATTTCTTTTGCATTTTCTACATAGGTGGACATATTATCCATGAACAAAGTTTTATTTCTTTCTTTTCAGTCACTATACCTTTTAACTTCCTTTAAATTTTTTTTAATGTTTATTTATTTTTGAGAGAGAGAGAGAGAGACCATGATCAGGGGAGGGGAAGAGAGAGAAAAAGAGAGAGAGAGAGAGAGAGAACCTGAAGCAGGCTCCAGGCTGAGCTGTCAGCACAGAGCCCTACATGGGGCTCGATTTCATGAACCACGAGATGGTGACCTGAGCCGAAGTTGGACACTTAACCAACTGAGCCATCCAGGCGCCCCTTTTTAACTTTTATATTGTGTTACTGCGTTAGCTAAGACTCCCAGTATGATACTGAAAAGGAGTGGTGAGGGGGAGCGCCTTGTCTTGCTTCTAATCTTGGTGGGAAAACTTAATGTTTTTCACCATTTAATACAATAACTTTTGGTATTTTGTGGATACTGTTTATCAAATTGAGGAAGTTTCCCTCTATTCCTACTATACTGATTGATAGTTTTTATGATGAATTGCTATTGGATTTTTGTCAAATCCTTTTTTCCTGTGTTTTTGGTATTTTTATGTGATTTTTTCCTTTAGCCTGTTGATGTGATGGATCGATTATTTTCAAATGTTGAACCAGCCTTGTATATTTGGAATAAATCTCCAAATCCCTCCTGGTCATGGTATATAATTTTTTAAAATACATTTCTTGTTTGATTTGCTGATATTTTGAATATTTGTTGAATTTTGCTCTATGTTCATGAGATATATTCACTTTTAATTTTCTCGTGGTGTCTTTGTCTGGTTTTGGAATTAGGGTAATGCTGGCCTCATAGAATGAGTAAGGAAGGATTTACTCTGTTTCCTCTGAAAATACTATTTTCTGGTTTTTTTCTTTAGTTTTCTGAAAGAGATTTTACAGAATTAATAAAATTTCTTCCTTAAATATTGGGTAGAATTCACTAGTGGATCCATCTTGGTCTGGTGCTTTCCATTTTGCAAGATTATCAATTACTGATTCTTTATCCCTCTCTTTAACTTTGAACACGGGGACGAGCATCAGGACTGTCGTGATGTCCTTACCTACTAATTCTGCATCTGGATCGGGTCTTGTTTTGCTTCAAGGCCATCTGGGTGATTTGCGTGTTGGTGCTTTCCATGGTATTTCTCTTGGTTTTTGACGGAATAGTCTAGACTCCTTGAGTACCTTGTTATTTTTGTTGATTCCTGGAGACTATGTTTAAAAAAATGCACAGCTCATTTGAGGCTCTGGATGACCCTCACTTCTCACAGAGATAATTTATGCTTCCTCTGACGGCCGGCTGGGCCAGGGGCCGGCAGTTCCTGGTCGCTCTCATCCAGGCAGTGACCGTGAGAACTCGAAGCTGGGCCTGGAGGCGCTCCTCCGTGGTCCGCTCGCCTTCCCCCCTCGGGCCTGGCCCTTCGGGTCCCGGCTCCGGCCCCTCCCACCTTAGTGCGCTGCGCTCCCTTTGTAAAGCAGGGTGTTACCGTGCGGTGCGTCCCGGCAAACCGCGCACGCAGGGAGTCCCCCGCCTTGAGGCTGCCCACTCTTCCCAGAGGGACCCTGTCGGGCGGTGGGGTCCTCTGCCCGTCTCCCGGGCCCGACGGGGCGCGTCTGCACACACTCGTGCTTTTGGCCGTCCGGGAAGAAGCCGGAGGCGCTGGGAGGCCGTCCTGAAGGGAAGGCACGGGGCAGCGGGGACTGAAGGCAGCAGGGACTGTCCGTTCCCTCCAGAAGGACATCGCAGGTGCCAGGCCGGGGCCAAGAAGGGTTCGTCCGCGCCCGACGTCCTCCCGGCCCAGCAGGGACGCGACCGGCCAGGATGCCCAGCACCGTGTCGTCATGCCCGCCCCCAGCAGCGTGTCCTCGGCGCTCGCCCCCAGCAGCGTGTCGTCATGCCCGCCCCCAGCAGCGTGTCGTCATGCCCGCCCCCAGCAGCATGTCGTCATGCTCGCCCCCCGCACCGTGTCGTCATGCCCGCCCCCAGCACCGTGTCGTCGGCGCTCGCCGGCATCAGACCAGCCTCGAAGTGAGAGGCCGGAGCCTGGAGGCCGGGGCTTCGGCGCCTGGAGAGCCGCGCCACCTGCTTCGCAGTCTTCTCGTCAGCGCACCTGTGGGGCGCGGCTCTCGCTCACGGTCCCGCAGGTGTCTAGCTTGCAGCGCCTTTATCGGAATTGTCGGAAAGCCGCCTTTTGGCAGGAGTCTTCGTGGGCGAGCGGCCTCCGAGCCGGGCCCCTTCCCTCGGAGTCTTTCTTCTCTGCTCTTAGTTCTCTGTTGCTCTCGTTGCTCTTCGGTGTCCGATCTTGCTTACCCAGACGATTTTTGCGAATTTTGCCCAAGCTTTCTGGTTCTCGTCAGGAGGTTGGTGCACATGAACCCGCCTGCCGTGAGCAGGTCCTGCCTGGTGGCCCTCGCGTCCACGCGCCTGCTGTGTGCTGGCCGCCGGCGCCCACGCAGCTCGCTGACCGCAGCCCAGACCGCCCGGCCGCTGGGATCTCAAGCCGGAGCTCTGGTGGCCTTTGCCCGTGTCCTTTCCCATCTCGCGATGCCCGTTGGCCGCAGAGTCTTTGCTTCATCATCCGCTCCCGTCTCCATCCCTGTCACCCGAGTTCAGGCCTTTACTGCCGTCTTTGGGGTGTTTGGTCCCAGCGTGTCCCAGTGTCCTTGCCCTGCATCCTTGCGGCAGCGTTCCAAGTCTGGTCACAGGTTCCCTGCTTGCCCGTTGTCTGCGGGCTTCCAGTGTCCCGTGCTTGGTCACAACCCTGAACACGCTCGTCACGGTGCCACGCCTGCCCAGGCTCTCTGTGGCCCCAGCGGCTCCCTCGCTTGTGCCGCGACCTCCTACACGTGCCTCGTCTCCCGGCGACTGGGACGCTCCTCCTCGTTTCCTGGGTGTCCGGCCAGCAGGGCCTCTGGGGCACAGGGCGGGGACGCGGCCCTCACGCGCTTAAGTAATGGCTACTGAGGAAATGGAAGAGTGAGGTGACCTGCGTCGTACTTCCGTGTGTGATCTGTGGCGCTGAGTGACAGTGAGAGGGCTCACTTGGGAGGATTGATTCAGTCAGACGTTACCAGGGATTTTAATAAACAATACATGAAATAAATATGTTGGAAAAGTTCAATTCATTTGATTTCTTAGGTTAGAGGTTATGCTGTTAGGTTCCTTTATTTTTTAAATGTTCTCTACAGTTTATGATATTTCTGTTTTTGTTAACTTTTTCAGCCTCTGATCCTAAGAGGACACCGTCAGCCGGTCACCGCTGTGACATTCGGAAACGCGGTGAGCCCGCTTCTCATCTGCTCTGCGTCACAAGATTACGTCATCATGTGGAGTCTGGACGAGTGCAGACAGAGAGCACTTCTAGGTAGGCGAGCACTCAAAATGCATTTTAAGAAGTGTGCCAGGGAACGGCTCATCCTTGAATAGACTTGGTAACACATGGGGCTTGGGAGCATTTCTGACTCTGACCTTGAAACCGAGGGTCCGAGCTGGACGCTTTCCAAGCGTTCAGATCTACTTACTCCTGCCGTGTGTGAATCTGATCTGATAGGCTCTTAGTTTCAGTCCTGTGTATTGTCTCATTTTGCTGCCTGTGAGTTTTGTGGAGCTCTGCAAACAGAGACTGTGGGGGGAGGGACACAATGCAAACAGGCACGTGAGTGGTTGTCAGCGCGGGGAACATGGCAGAGAAAGCAGGCGAGCTGTCGACAGAGACCGTTGGACAGGACACGTTCCCGTGGTGTCAGCTCTGGGGAGGTGACTTCTGAGCTGGGGGACGAGGGGGAGTTGGGTGCAAGCGAGGCGAGGGCCAGTGCTGGACGGTGGCACCACGCTGAGAGGCAGTGGCACTCCGGGCAGAGCCGTCCGTGTGCGCGAGGAACCCGACCTGTGTGAACAGCTGACGGGGAGCCCACGGGGCGGGGCCTGGGCTGCCGGAGCCGGAGCCACCGGAGCGGAGAAGTGAGGTGGGGGCCGCGGTAAGGAGGGGGGAGTTACGTGGTAAACACCCCGAGGGTTCGCGGGACTGCTCCACGGCACGCGCATCAAGGACCGCAGGCAGCAGCGCAGATAATAGTAGTTGACGTGTGTACGTGCGGAGGGCACCCAGCAGCACCTCACTACGCTTCCTGTTTGCTTGTTGTTTGCTGTTTGTTGTTTTAATTTTTGAGAGAGAGAGAGCAAGAGCGGGGGAGGGGCAGAGAGAGAGGGAGACATAGAATCGGAAGTAGCTCCAGGCTCTGAGCTGTCAGCACAGAGCCCAACGCGGGGCTCGAACCCACAAACTGTGAGATCATGACCGGAGCCGAGATGGACACTTAACCGCCTGAGCCCCCCGGGCGCCCCAGCACCTCACTACCTTGAATCTGTAGTGTGAGGACAGTGTCCGTGTGGGACCACAGTGCACACACATGCACTTACACGACACACGCACACACATAAACAGCACATGGTCCGCAGTGTGACCACAGTGTCCATGTGTCACCACAGCGCACACGCGTGCGTATATGACACACGCGCACAGTGCCTGATCGCACGCAGTACACACAGGCACACCATATGCATGAAGGTCCTCACACGTGGCACCCCCACATGCAGCGCACACGTATATAAACATGGCGTGTGCACGCACGGTACACATATAGCACACGCACAGGCCCATGTAACATGCACACATGCAAATAGCACACACATAGCCGCCCCTAGACACACGTAGTATTTGTACACACTCCAAGTACGTGCACACATACCCACACGTATGTGCACGTATTCAGTACTTAGATAGCACACACACGTACGCACACACACATGCGCGTACACACATGGCGCATAATGCTTGCACACATGCAGACGCAGTGCAGTACATGTGTGCAGGGATGTGCACACAGAAATGTGTATACATAGAGCACTTGTATCTACATTGCTTACACGTGTCTGCATGCACACAGTGTACGTGTAGACGTACACGGATACACACGCGGTATACATACATTTGTGCACGTAGTGCCTGCCACACACACACGGCACACACACACGCGCACATACGCAACTGTGCATGTACATACGCGTACCCACTGCACACACACACACGCAGCAGATGGACACATGTGCGTGTACTGTGCACGTATAGAGCCCCTGCCCATGCACACACGTATGTATACGTCACACACAAGTGTGTAGCACACACACGTGTATACACATACATGTACATGCGTGCCTACCACACATGTGAATATAGCAAAAGTATATATGTGGCACGCACACACGTATGCACGAACATAGCAACAGACGTGCACGTGTGTGTATAGTGGGTGCATGCACACACACATAAGTGTAGAGCACGTGTGTGCACGTCCTTGTGCACACAGCACGTAAGCATATGCACACATGTGTGTGCCTGTGTGTATAGTGTGTGCACGCACATGAACATGTGCACACAGGACACGTGCACCCACATATGTCCAGTGAACGGCACGGTCTTTGTAGGTCAGTAGCCCTCCGTGTTGGAAGTCGCCTTTCAGAACTCAAGTGGGTTCTGGAGCACGTGGTCCGCTGCGTGGACAGGGGCTCGAAGCCGGGCCCCGGGCACAGCTCTGAGGCTCACGCGGAGCTCAGTCTGGTGCTGGGGCTGCTCCTTCGGCTCTGGCGGTCGGACTCAGGGGCTCTCATTGCAGGGGTGGGGTTTCTCTCTGCAGGGATGGGGCACGGTGCTTCCTCTCCCCTGTCCTGCCCCAGTGCTCTGCTGCCCACTCCACAGCCGGGGCCCCTGCAGAGCCCTCGGGGGCCCTCCCGCCCCAAACAGGAGCCACAGAGTATGGGCCCCCCCACCCCCCAGGAACAGCCCCGGCACCGCCCCGCCCCCTGGGGCCGTCTCAGGGTCACTGCGCTGCCCATCCCGCCACGTCCGATTCTCCGTTGCCACAGGCCCTCCCGACCACCACCCTGGACCCTGGGCCCGTTTCGTGCTCTGCGTTTTCTTACGGGCTTCACTTCCTTCTAGCACTGCATGTGATTGGTTTCCGTATTTTGGTTATTGGTGTGTGAATGCCCCTCACCTCCTACCCCAGGGAAGCTTTCCACGAAGGCAGGACCTGGTTCGTTCGCTGGTCTATCCCAGGCCCCGAGAGATGTCAGGGGTGGCACAGGTGCCCGTCAGCTCTCGGGGGGCAGACCCCCAGGGCTAGCCGTGCCAAGCTAGAGCTCTGATGTGTGTGCACCGTGCCCTTTCTGTGGGCACCGGGCTTGCTGTTGGCAGCGTCAGCCCCAAGGCCTGGCCCTGGCGGCACTGGGTCCTCGCTGCGCGGTGTGGCTTGGTTGACGGGCCCTAGCTGAAGCTGCGGGCTGCCTCGTGTTGTGACCTTGGCCCCACAGGCCGGCCCGGAGCTGTCCTCGTGGGCATGGAGGGGCGCCGGAGGCCCAGACCCAGATGGGCGCTCTGTGCCTTTGCCTGTCTGGAGTGGCCGCGAGCAGCTCACAGGGCCAAGCTTGGGGCAGGTGCGGCCCCGGGGGGAGGGAAGGACCGGGACTGTGGGCCGTCCTGTGTGACCTCCGTGTGTTCCCACGTGCAGCCTTCCCGGGGATTGTTATCTGCGTTCCACATACTTCCAGAAGAACTGCTTACACTGGATGCTTTCAGTGCCGTCCAGGAGCACAGACCACATCCGACTCCTTGTTCCTCTGCCTCCCACAGAGAGGCCTGCGTGGTCGGTGTTTCCCTGTGGTTTGTGGACTGTGTTGACGGCCTGACACTAACGGCGAGCCTCCCTCTAGGGCAGACTCCTCGGGGGCTGGTCCTGGGCACCCTCCTGGGGAAGGTGCTGCATCTGAGGCTGAGCCCGGACGATCGAGCGGCTGCGGTGTGTGCTGGGAACAGAATCTTCCTGCTGGACACCGAGGTAGGTGCGGTGTCTGCCCGCCTCCCGTGGATGGGACTTTTACGCGGGCGTGTCTTGATGAGGAGGTCAGGGCAGAGGAGGGAGGCCCGTCCTTACCTTACCCTCGGAGAGCCACCGGGACCGGAAATACTGTTCCATGTCGGTTATGAGAGCCTCTGCAGTCAGGGTGCTGAGGGAGGGCGCTCGGCCAGGAGCGCATCCCCGACCCCCTGCCGGCCGCCCGGGGCCCTCGGAGCGGCTTCCCTGAGCTGCTCGTCCAGGCTGTTTTCTGCGGGAGCCGGGTGCGTCGCCGCTTCGCGGGGTGGGCTTCGGGGTCCACGTCTCCCCTTCCACGTGACTTCAGATCTCGCATCCGGTTCTGAAATGGGAGCCCCGAGGGGTCAGCCGGGTGTCAGAGAGCAGGGGTGGGGGCTGAGGGAGGCCTCCTGTTTCCTCAGGATGGCGCCTGCTTGAGCCTTACTTGGGGACAGAGCGTCCCACGGCTGGGGTTGTGTCTCAGCTTCTGTTTGCAAACGAACGCACTTAACAAAGCTGTTTGCCTGTGAAGAGGTTTTTTTTTGCCGTATCCACTTAAAAAACTCTAGGTTATGGGGGATGTTAGGCATAAAATCCGAGTTGAGGATCAGCGGGTGACAGGCTTCCTGTGTGCTCGGCAGTTTGGGGCACAGAGTCCGTTTCTGTGTTCAAGTGAGTTTTGGCCAAATCGCGACCTTGAGGCTCGCCCGTAAGGACGGCTGGTGTTGTCAGTGGGGCCACAGGCGGGGGTGTCCCGGGCTCCAGGTGGCACCGGGGGCCCCCGCCCTTGTTGGCTGGGCGGGGGAGGCAGCGTGCGGTCCCGGGCACTGGTTCAGGCCTCGGCCCCGCGGTGCTCGGGGAGGGGGCGCGCGCTGGGTCCCGACCTCCCCGCCCGCGACTCCGGGGCGCGCAGGGCTGTGCACGGAGCCCAGGGCAGGCCGGCCGTGGGCCCTGCTCGGGGGACTTCACCCGAGGGCAGCACACTCAAACCAGGGGAAGAGACCAGGCGTTTTCCAGGACAGCGTCGTGTTCCAGAAATCAGAGGCAGCGGACGCGCGTGTGTCCTCACGTCCCGTCTGGAAACGAGCCTCGTTCTTGTGTGTGTCGCCGCCTTGCCCTGTGACCGGAGGCAGAGGATGGCCTTGCTGGTCGGGGCCTCAGGTCCCGTGAGGGACGTGCAAGTGCTTCCCTGTCGGTCAGGTCTCTGTGTGGGTGCAGCCGTGTGTGTGTTTCCCGCGTGTGGGGCGGACACTGACCTGGTCTGGCCAGGCGCTGTAGGGTCAGCGTGACCCCAGGGGCCCGAGCTCCGGGGCTGCCTGGCTGTGACCGGCTCCAGGGGCTTCGGAGGAAGGCGGGCTCGGCAGGAGCACCAACAGCTGTTTCGTCTTCGGACGCCGTGCCCACCCCTGCAGGGCTGTTCCAGGCAGTCCTGGCACGGGAGGGTGGCTTCCGGGTGGCACGCGGTGTGGACGGGACAGCGGGATGTTCCGGATCGGCCTCAGTCAGCCCTGTCTCCACTCGCCGTGCCCACGGCCCTCCACTTCCCTCTCGCCATCTGAGCTTGAACCTGTAGGTTTAGACACGGCTGACTCACATTTGGAAACGAGAATTGCCTAGAGTTTAACAGAAACCGTTTTCCGTGAGATGTAGGTAATTCAGTTACTGAGCTTCCTTCACAAACTCTCCCAGCGCCCGTCTACACTAGCTGTGCTGGAGGGCCACCGGGGCCCCGTGACCGCAGCGGAGTTCTGTCCATGGCAAACACATCTCATCGTTTCGGTGTCTGACGACAGGAGCTTTAAGGTGAGGGCACGGGCTCCGGGCACTTCAGGTGCTTCTCGGGAGGACTCTCTGCTTCGTGGTCCCCGCACATGCGCTCTGACCTGGCCTGGACCGTGTGCCGGCCAGCAGCGTCCCCACGTCCCCAGCTGGGCTGGGGTCGCCTGTGGGACCCTCCTCCTCACGTCCAGGGCCTTCGGGAGCTAGAACATCCGTTGACCTCCACGCTGCTCTCTAGGGCCTCAGAGCAGAAGCGTTTTCCAGGAGCAGAGGATTCCGTCAGAATAAACCGAGGTTAAGAAGGGAAGAACTTGAAGTGTCAGCTCCATCCCATCAAGCTCAGAGCCGGCTGGTATTAGGCCTGGCGTCTTCGGAGCAAGTGAGGGCTTCTCCATGGCACCTGGAAGAAAAGTTGAGGGCAGCTTATGCACAGCTGCAGAGTGAGAGAGGAGAGAGACGGAAAGTACTCCTGTTCTCTTCTGGAAGTTTCTGCCCCATAGAACTGGCTTCACGGGTGCTGCTCGCTGTGCTCTGAGCAGGCTGCCTGGGCGCAGCCCAGGCCTTCCAGCTGCTCTTGACGGATGAGCCGTGCTGTGCCTCACTTTTCCTGTCTTTAAGATGGGCGTGAGGGTGCCCTTTGTCTCCTGGGGGCTCGGGGAATGGAGCTGATGTGTGTAGGGTGCTGGACGGTGCCCGGGGGGTGCCCTTGCTGTGGTCTTCACACCTCTTCGTGGCCATGTCTCCAGGCCTGGCTTGGGTCTTTCCAAACCCACAGATTGTTATTTCTGGAAATGTTAGCTTTTCCCCACGGTATTCTAACATCTGTTACGGTATTGCTACGGTTTTGTTGTTTACATACCTGTTTTATTACTATTTTCTCCTTTAGGTAACCATTCACATAAATTAATCTGTAGTTGAGCAGAAGTATTAGTCATCTGTATCAAATGGCAGAATTGCACCTCCCCTAAGGACACAAGTGTCTCCCCAAAGGTCTGGGACCACCGGGCGGGATCACCGCTGTACAGCTCAGCAGTGCTGACAGGTAACCGGGCCGGCGGACGGGCGCCGTCGGTGGGCTGGGGCCGCCCGGGAGGCTGCACGCGCCCCACCTGGGGTCTCAGTGCCGCTCACGAGCGGCCGTCTGTGCCCATCTACACACTACGGATTCACTTCACAGGCACGTGTCCTGAAGTTTTTAACGTAAAGTTGAGCGTATGCGTGCTTTCTGAGAGCACCATTAGGTGAGGCCTCTGCAGGGGCATCTGCCCCGCGGGCCGAGCGTGTGGCTGGCAGTTTTGCACGGCCCTGCACTCCACACCATCGTGTGCCCTCCTCACACTCTGTGCCCTCGCGAGTCCCCAGCACGCGTCCCGCAGGTCCCTGCGGAGCCTGCCACATCGTGGCTGGCGGTGCCCTCCGCCTCCCTCCGCCGTCTCTGGGCTGCCGTCCCAGGGCCCTGGTGCCTCCTGCCTCCCATGGGGCTGGGGAGCAAGAACTAACAGAAGATGGTCCTTTCTTGGGATGAGTCACGTGAAAACACAGCCTAACCAACGTGCAGGCACCCTGTGACCCAGC
>PISW01015426.1:0-16914 GCA_004023785.1 Mungos mungo
TATTCAGTAGTCTCCCTTGATCCGTGTCCCTCACTCATCCCCGCTCTCTTTCCCCCTTCCTCTCCCCATGGTCCCCTGCCAGGTCTGTCCTATAAGACCTATGAATGCAAACATATGGTATCTATCCTTCTCTGCCTGACTTATTTTGCTTAGCATGACACCCTCAAGGTCCATTCACTTTGCTACAAATGGCCATATATCATTCTTTCTCATTGCCATATAGTACTCCATTGTATATATATACCACATCTTCTTGATCCATTCATCAGTTGATGAACATTTAGGTTCTTTCCATGATTTGGCTATTGTAGAAAGTGCCGCAATGAACATTGGGGTACATGTGCTCCTATGCCTCAGCACTTTATCCCTTGGGTAAATCCCTAGCAGTGCTATTGCTGGGTCATAGGGGAGTTCTATGGATAGTTTTTTGAGGAACCTCCACACTGTTTTCCAGAGCGGCTGCACCAGTTTACACTGCCACCAACAGTGTAGGAGGGTGCCCGTCTCTCCACACCCTCGCCAGTTTATTTTTAATAATTATTCTTGAGGGAGAGAGAGAGAGAAAGAGAGAGAGAGAGAGAGAATGAACAAGGGAGGGGTAGAAAGAGAGGGAGACACAGAATCCAAAGCAGGCTCCAGGCTCTGAGCAGTCAGCACAGAGCTTGACTTGGGGCTCAAACCAACAAACCATGAGATCATAACCTGAGCCAAAGTCAGACACTTAACCAACTGAGCCAGCTAGGAGCCACAAACCAGCGCCTGTTTTATTGATCTCTACTGGTTTGTTTGTTTGTATGTCTGCTCTAATTATTATTTATTCTTTTGCTGGCTTTAGGTTTTAAATATTGTTTTTATCTACATCTTTGAGGCATAAGGTTAGGCTGTTTATTTGGAGGTTTTCTTGCTTTTTGAGGTAGGCTCCTATACTTCCCTCTTATGATGGCTTTCCCTGCATCCCAAGAGTTTGAACCATGGTGTTTTCCTTTTCATTTGTTTCCATGAAACTTTTTTATTTCTACTTTAATTTCCTGATTAGCCCACTCATTCTTAAGTAGGATATTATTTAACCTCTATATATTTTTTTGTCTTTCCATGTTTTTTCTGGTTCATCTCAGCTTTTATAGTGTTGTGACAAAACAAAACAAAACAAACAAACAAACAAAAACACCTGCTGTTATCTCAGTCCTTTTGTGCTGGTTGAGGCCTGATTTGTGACCTAATATGCAATATACTCTGAAGAATGCTCCATGTGCTCTTGAAAATAATGTTTTTTTCTGTTGCTTTAATGTGAAACATTCTTGTTATATATGTTAAGTCCATCTGGTCCAATGTGTCATTCAAAGCCATTGTTTCCTTGATTTTCTGCTTAGATGATTTGATCATTGCTGTAAGTGGGTATTGAAGTCCCTACTATTATATTATCATTGATGGATTCCTTTACGTTTGGTATTCAATGTTATATATATCTGGACTCTCTTATGCTGGGGGCATAAATATTTATAAATGTTACATTTTTTTGTTGGAAAGACCCCCTTACTCTGATACAGTGGATATGGTGCCCTTATTTATCTCTTCTTACAGCTATTGGTTGAAAATCTAGTTTTTATAATGAAGTATTGTGTCTCAGGCTTATTTTTGATGTGCATTTCCAAGAAAAATTTTTATCCATCTTATTGCTTTCTGTCTGTATGTGTCCTTAGGAGGTATATTCCATGTTCATAAAAGGAATATTTAATGTTGCCAAATGGTGGCTTTGCCTATTTGATTCATAGATTTAATGGAATCCCAATAGAACTCTCATCAGGTTATTTCATGGATACTGAAAAAACAGTTATAAACTTATGTAAAAAGCAAAAAGATATAGAATACCCATCACAATATTGAAAAAGAAGAGTTGGGTGATGGACGCTACCCAATTTCAAGAATTTCTACAAAGCCTTAGGAATCATGAGAGATGATTTGGTGAGAGAACAGATGAATACATAAATGGAAAAATACATAGAGGCCAGAAATAAGCCCATGTAAATATAGTTAACTGATCTTATTATAGGAATAAAGGCAAGACAAGGGAGCAAATAGTGTCTTTGCAAAAAATGATGCTGGAACAACTGGACATCCTGATGCAAATGAATGAATGAATGAATGAATGAATGAATATAGACAAGCACTTATATCCTCCACCAAAATTAACTCAAAATATGTTATAAGCTTAAATGTAAAAAAAGAAACCAACAGCCTTCCTAGAAAGTAACCTAGGAGAAAACTAGAAGTTCTTGAGTATGACAATGAGCTTTAGGTAACAATGCCAAGGCAAAATTTATTTTTTAAAATTTGACAAATTAGAATTCAAAAATAAATATTTATGCTCTATGAGAGGAAAAAAAATCAAAGGAATGAGAAGCAAGCCCCAGACTCGTAGAAAATCTTTTTTAAAAAAGAAAGAAATCTTTATAAAAGGCACATCTGATAAGTGTTTTCTAAATATACAAAAGTATTAAAATCAACAATGAGAAAAACAAATTAATTAATAAAATAAAATAAAGACCTTGATAGACACCTCACTACAGAGGATAAACAGATGGCAAAAAAAAAAAAAAACATATATAACAATGTTGCATATTATAGGTCATCAGGGATATGCAAATTAAAACAGAAATAAGATATCACTACATACCTATTTGGTCTAAATCCAGACTACTAACAGGATTAAATGCTTGTGAAAATATGGCACAATAGAAACTATCATTTGTTGCTGGGAGGATTGCAAAATGACACAACAACCTTGGAAGATATTTTGATAGTTTCTCAATAAATAAACTAATTTTTAATTTTTTATTAATGTTTTTTATTTATTTTTGAGAGACGGAGACAGCGTGAGCAGGGGAAGGTCAGAGAGAGAGGGAGACACAGAATCTGAAGCAGGCTCCAGGCTCTGAGCTGTCAGCACAGAGCCTGACGCGGGGCTTGAACCCACAAACCGTGAGATCATGACCTGAGTTGAAGTCAGACGCTTAATCGATTGAGCCACCCAGGCACCCCAGACTAAACTTATTTTAAAACAACCCAGCAGTCATTAACTTTTAAGGGCATGTTGTCTACAGATTCATTTAGTATATATAAAATTTGAACAATATTTTCAATAGCCTGAAAATCAAAGTATGTGAAAAAGATAATCCATGGACCGTATAGCCAAGAAAAGATGGAGGTATATTAATATCAGACAAAGTGGAACTTTCATCTAAAATTATTCATAAGAGATAAAGGACATTTTATATGATTTACAGTTGAATTAAACTAAAAATATATAACAATTATAAGTATATATGCGCCAAGCCTCAGATTCCCAAAACATATGAAGCAAATATTGAAAGAACTGGAAGAAAAATGATTTTATACTATTCTACACGAATAGTTGAAATTTCAAGTACCCCTCTTTCCATAATGTAAAGAACAACCAGATATAAGACATTAAGAAAATTACTTGTTTTGTTCATTCTACTCAAGAGATACAGAAGTGCTAGTGAATAGGGGCACATTTACCCCAATGTTCAGAGCAGCGCTTTCAACAATAGCCAAATCATGGAAACAGCCTAAATGTCCATCAACTGCTGAGTGGATCAAGAAGATGTGGTTTATATATACAATAGAATACTACATGACAATGAGAAAGAATGAAATCTGGCCATTCACAGCAATGTGGAAGGACCTCGATGGCATCATGTTCAGTGAAATGTCAGGCAGAGAAGGACAGATACCATATGTTTTCACTCATAGGTCTAACAGGAGAAACCTAACAGGAGACCATGGCAAGGTGAAAGGGGGGGGGGGGGAAATAGTTAAGGAGAGGGACTGAGGCAAATCATTAGAGACTCTGGAATACTGAAAATAAACTGAGGGCTGAAGAGGGAGGGGAAAAGGAAAGGGAGGTGGTGGTCATGAAGGGGAGCACTTGTGGAGAAGAGCACTGGGTGTTATATGGAAACCAACTTGGCAATAAACTATTTAAAAAATAAAAAATAAAATGAATATAGTAGAAAAAAGATAAAAAATTTAAAAAACCATAAAAGGACATGTGAAGTTGTAATCAACTTTAACATATACAAGCAAAACGTTTTCCTAAACAATATCTGAATATGTCATTTTCTTCATTCCATATGAACCAGTATCCAGGAGAGACCATATATTAGATCATGAAATAAATTGTAATAAGCATACAATGTTGAAATCTTATAAAGAAAACTTTTTGATAAAAATATAATGAGGCAAGCAATGAACAACACACGAAAAACTAGAACTCATAATTATATGGAAATTAAACAATACACTATTAAAAATAGAAAGTTTAAGAAATCACAATGGAAATTAACAAAAAACAATTCAAGGCAATGGAAACAAAAACAAAGATCCTGAAAGTTATTAAGTTTAGATTAATCAGTGGTAGAACAGCATTTATTACAGTAAACATTAACATGTAAAAAATAAGAGGGGCGCCTGGGTGGCTCAGTTGGTTACGCGTCGGGCTTTGCCTCAGGTCAAGATCTCACGGTTCCTGGGTTCGAGCCCCATGTCGGGCACTGTGCTGACAGCTGGGAGCCTGGAACCTGCTTCTGATTCTGTGTCTCTCTCTCTCAATCTCTCTCTCTCTCTCTCTCTCTGCCCGTCTCCCACTTGTGCTGTCTCTCTCAAAAATAAATATATAAACATTTTTTTATGTTTTTTTATTTATGTTTGAGAGACAGAGAGAGACAGCTCGAGCAGGGGAGGGTCAGAGAGAGAGGGAGACACAGAATCCGAAGACAGGCTCCAGGTCCTGAGATGTCAGTACAGAGCCCGGCTCGAACCCACGAACCGTGAGATCATGACCTGAGCCAAAGCCCGACTGCCGGGAGCCAAAGAAAGAGTTAAAGATCTCTGGTGGAAAATTTAAGGCAGAATTAGCCAACCTTGGTGGAATGTTACAGCAAAATAAACAGCAGTAAACAGCTGTTAGTTCCTGAAGAGTCATAAATAACTGTTGGCTCCAGGACAGAGATTATCATCAGTTAATGTCTGACAGGTCCCTGGTACCGGGTGCCTCCCCCTACATTCTTTCTCCTTTCCTTGCATTTTTCTTCCCCCCTCCGGTTGTGTATATAATCAGCCTCCTTGAATAAACGTTAGAGCTTGATCAGACCTCCTGTCTTGCTCTCGTTCTTTGTGTCTCTTGTCCCATCCATTCACCCGTTCCCTCCTCCAGGTTCCCATTGAATGACCCCGCGGGCCGGGGCACCCGACGCTTAACCGATTGAGCCACCCATGCGTCCCTCCCCCAAATAAATATATAAACATTTAAAAAAAGAATAACACAGGCAATACTTTCCATGGCATCAGCCATAGAAACATATGATCCTTATGGCAAAGGAAATAAAACTCCAAATTAAACCATTGGAAATACACCAAAAACTGTAATTTTTTTTAATGCACCATGAAAGAAACTATCAGAAAAATAAAAAGACAATCTTCTTAATGGGAGAAAATATTTGCAAATGATATATCCAATAAGTGAATAATATCCAAAATATACAAAAAACACATGTACTAGATAATATTCAAAAAAGCCTAAATAAATGCATTTGTTAACCCCCTGAACTGACCTTTAGCTCAGCTATGAAAACATCTACAGGAATTATTAGAACTCCTTTTTAAAATTTGGCTGAAGGCCATGCTGAGCTATTGCTGATTAAAGTCTCAGTGGACATTCCCCAGTGAACACACACACAAAAGCACCAACCATTATCGTTAATCTCCAAAGATGTCCTTAAGTCATGATTGCCACTGAGTCTGTATGGAATTATCTGAAATGTCAAGTGCAGGGATGGGAGATGAGTATAAACACCAGTTTGAAAAATATTCAAAGAACTCTATTCAGAAAAAAGTCTTTGTTCTTATGAAGACGGGAGGACCAATGTCAGCTACTCAAACCTGTAACTTTGTAAGTGTGTGAGATAATAAAAGGTACCTGTCCCAATTGTATTTTTATTTTTATTAATCATTTAAACTTTGAGATACTTCTGCAAGTGCTTAAGATAATTTTTTATTCTTTTTTTAAATAGTTTATGTCAAATTGGTTTCCATATAATACCCAGTGCTCTTCCCCACAAGTGCCCTCCTCCATCACCACCACCTGCCTTCTCCCTCCACCTCCTCCTTCAACCCTAGGTTCCTTTACAGTATTCAATAGTCTCTCAGGTTTTGTGTCCCTCTGTCTCCCCAACTCTCTTTCCCCCTTCCACTCCCCTTGGTCCTCCATTAGGTTTCTCCTGTTCTCCTGTTAGACCTATGAGTGCAAACATATGGTATCTGTCTTTCTCTGCCTGACTTATTTCGCTTAGCATGACACCCTCGAGGTCCATCCACTTTGCTACAAATGACCATATTTCATTCATTTTGATTAGAATTAATAAAAACCTTTTATAAGCTATTAGAATAACCAGTTAATGCATTAAATCATCTAATTAACTATGGAATCTCAAAGGATAATTTTATTGGACTAAAATTGGCTTAAAAGATAACATATATGGGGCACCTGGTGGCTCAGTTGGTTGAGCATCTGATTTCAGCTCAGGTCATGATCTCACGATTCGTGGGTTCGAGCCCTGCGTCGGGCTCTGTGCTGACATCTCAGAGCCTGGAGCCTGCTTCAGATTCTGTGTCTCCCTCTCTCTACTCCTCCCCCACTTGTACTCTGTTTCTGTCTCAATAATAAATAAACTTTTAAAAATTAAAAAAAAGATAACATATAAAAAAAGATAACATATACGTTTTATTATTTTAACATACTTTGTTTTTATATTTTATATGTAACTAAAAGTAAAAGTAAATAGATTCCACATACACTTGTATACTTAAAAAGAACATAAAATATAAAAAATGTTTTTTGGGAAAAAATGGTGTTATGCCTAATAATCCATTGTAAAATCGTAGTAGAATATGGTGGAATTGATATATAATCAATGGCTGATATTCTCTATGGGCACCTATGAACTTCCTTTCTCAGACCATGGCAAATAAAAGTACAGTGTACACTAAATTCATGAAAATGTGGTCACTTTAAAAATAACAATAAATCCCTGTGAAAAAATACATACTAAATATTTATATGAAAGCAAATGAGAAGAATTTGTCTGAATCAAGACTTTTGCTTTAATTTTTAACGTTTATTTTTTGAGAGAGAGGGAGTGAACGGGGTACAGGCAGAAAAAGAAGGGGACACAGAATCTGAAACAGACTCCAGGCTCTGAGCTGTCAGACCCTAACCTAGGGCTCCTCAAAAGGTACATTGTGTCTAGAGCCTATAGTGCACTCCCGGCCAATGGGGGAGATTACAGATGAATAAAGAATGCTTTAGTATGGTGTATGTAACATAGATTTTATTCTTCAAGAGTAGAGCTGTATTCATGCATGCCTATGATGTGATCACATAGATGATCTTATCGAGTTAATTCTTTTGGCATTATATATTATCGACTGGATTGAAACCGTTCCAGATTTAAGGTTGTCAGTTCAGGATATGAGCGGCATAATCTATGTTAAGAGTTGACCAAGTACAGAATTAGAAGATTTTAAGTGGAGTTGGAGTGAGAATAGTTGAATCTTTTACAACAGAAAGTGGTATTGAGGTATCTGGGTGGCTCAGTCAGGTAAGCATGTGGCTCTTGATTTAGGCTAGGGTCATGTTTTCATGGTTCATGGTTCAAGCCCTGTGTTGTGCTCCACGCTGACAGAGTGGAGCCTGCTATATACATATTTTCTAATGTAAATGACACCTTCTGGAAATAATCCAGATATTCATGTGTAGAGTGAATGGGTTATGATTATTTTAACACAATTAACACATGTTTTCTTTATATGAACCAGTCCTTTCTAATTAAGTGATGATTTCTTGCTTAGATTTTATTCAAAAGTATCTGAATTTATAATAAAAGTCAACAAGTAATAAATATATCTGTCTATGAAGACAGTAATGTATTTTCTAATGTAAATGACACCTTCTGGAAATAATTCAGGTATTCATAAGTAGAGTGGATATGTTATGATTAGTTTCAAAATTAAATTTTCCCAAATGTACTACTTTCTGTGTTTAACTTTTGCATTTCAAAAAAGTCTTTGCATATCACTAAATTTCCAGTTAAATAATTACATCTGTATTGGCCTCCTAGGATGTTTTTTGTAAATCAAATAGTGCATTGAAACATTTTGGGAACAAGGTCACTGAGAAACCTAAGAATGACTGGTGTGTGGATTAAAATAATATGATGGTAATTATGTTGATTGTAGTGGCAATGGTGATGATGAAGATGCTAAAAATTATTCCAGCTACTCTTCACTGATCACTCATGCAGATCTTATTTGAAATATCCAGTATAAATTATCCCATTCAATCTTATAATAACTCATTATTTCCCCAAGACTTATTGACAAAAGTTGTATCCATTTAAGGTGTAAACTGGATTTAAGATACTTAGATATTAAAATAATCACTACAATCAAACTACTAATTAACAAATCCATCAACTATCTTATTGTTTTGGCTTGTGAGAATACAACCACATGGTGAGATCTACTCTAAGAGATTTCAAACATACAACGTTCTCAACTATATTTAAACTGCTGTACAATAGATCTGCAGAACTTCTTCATCATGTATAATGGACACCATAGCATCTGCCCCACATCTTCCATTTCTCTGTCTTTAGTTGCTAACAAACACGATCCTGCTCACTAATTCAAAAGGTTGACTGCTTTAGATTCCACATATCATTGTACTTAAACAGTGTCTTTCTGTGTCTGCTTAGCTTGATGTCCTCGAGGTTCATCCATGTTGCTATTGTTCTGTGGGTCTATCTAGCTAACTAACTTATATATGTAAAAATATTTGTATACTTATATATATAAATATATATACATTTCATTTTTTGTTTTGATATTCATTCATATTATATTTTATTTATCATTTGTTTGTCAATGGGCACATAAAATTAATGTTCTTACTTTAAATATTTTGAAAAACACGGCAATAATGGTTATAGGAATGCAAGTATCTCTTCAAATAGCTGATTTCATTTCATTTCATTTAGTGTATAGTCAGAAGTGGAATTGTTGGATCATACGGTAGTTTTATCTTCTTGAAGAACTTCTAGACTATTTTCCATAATGGTCTTACTAATTTATATTCCCGTCAATAAGTCTCAGACGTTCTCTTTTCTCCGCGTTCTCTGTTATTTCTTTATTATGTGTAGAGCCTTCTAAATGGTATGAAATTATATCTCATTGTGATTTTTAATTGCTCTACTTAGCAAGTAGCAAGATCTTACTTGGTCTGAATCCAAACTCAAAATATATACTGATAAATCATACATCTCTCAAAATATCTGTGTGCCTACTTTCCTATTTGTATATCAATGCTGATTTGCCATGGTGGAATTTCATGAAAATATATATATATAAACAAACAGTTATATGCACATTGAAATACTATGTATTTTAGATCTCTTTGTACAATAAAATCATCATGGATCACAAGCTCTTTAACATTCTAAACAACTACACACTGTTTAAATATTTAATAAGATGATTAATTCCTAAGCCACTAAAGTCTTATGAATTACATGTTTTTGTTTCTTTTTAGTAGAATTTGTTGTGGAAACATTAGGAGGGATGAAAATTTCATATACAACTTTAAGCAGAAGTACTGTAAAGAACTATGTTTGGCTAGACTCCAGAGGACTCTCTCCTCTTAGTCATCTGATTAAGTCTATGAAAGCCATCTCACAACCCTGTAAATTCTAAATAAATGATACAAAAGCAAAAACAATTACCATCTATGGGCATGACGATAAAAGTATACCCAAACTTTTTAAAGAACTAAGGTAGACTTTGTGGAGCCAAAAAGGTTCAGGTTGTTCCTTGAGGGGGGAAATCTGATCTTTTATAGAACTCTTCCCTTACAGGTGAGATAAAGAAGTTCCCTTTTGATAAAGTTCAGCACAAAACTATTCTGTGTTCTATTTGAGACTTAACAGAAGACCATATGGGAGGGGAAACAGGAAAAAAAAGTTACAGAGAGGGAGAGAGGCAAACCATAAAAGACTCCTAAATACTGAGAAAAAACTGAGGGTTGATGAGGGAGGGGGAGAACGTGGTTGATGGACATTGAGGAGGGCACTTGTTGGGATCAGCACTGGGTGTTGTATGGAAATCAATTTGACAATAAATTATATTAAAAAAAGAAAAAAGAAAGCAGCCCAAATTTATAAGAAAACTGCTGCAGCTTCTTTTTTTTACATATGAATGCTTTTGAAAGTTTAGACTGATTCTTTATAAAATTTTCAAAGGCTTCTTTTGTAAATGTGTATTTTTGCTCCAAGTATACAAGTAATCAGACCAAATCTAATGTGACCAGCCTATATAATGATCTGAAAGCTCTTTCTTTGAGATTAGTTAACTTCAGAAGAAAATTGTACATTGTCTAACATCTAGAGGATACCTTTCCCGATCCACCCCTCAATCACTCTATAGTTTTCTATAATTTACTTCTAATAAATTGGAATCCACGTTTCATCTCCATAATAATGAACCCATATTGAAAAAATCTATTCTGTAAATATGTGAATCACTAAGTGAGAGGCCTTTCAAATTTTATTTGCAACTAAATAGGAAGAAACATGGGAAACCTGAGAAAAAGTATACATCAAAGCAAAATAATGCTTGTTAAATTAATTAAATCAAATTAAAAAGGTAATATGCAATTTATTTTTAAAATAGACATAAATAAAAGAACTTTCTTCATCATGATGTAGGAATAAATACATATACATATGTGTGTGTGTGTGTGTGTGTGTGTGTGTGTGTGTGTACACACACACAGCTTGATCTACAAGGAGATCATTCAGAGGAAGGTGTTTCTTTGTAACCAAAATCACCTGGAACACTTTGATATTAGGGCAAGACATGGATTAGAGTTCATTTAGAGGATCCGGGAGTGCTGTTTGTACTCTCCACATCATTGATTAAAGTTGTATTGCTGCAGGGAACAAGTAGAAATATAATTAAGACACCAACTAACAAAAAAGATACTGAAATGAGTTAATATAGACACAAAACCAATTTATTTAGGCATAACGAACTTATATACATTCTGGACTCTCTTTCATCTATAGTAAATTTGTATTTTAATAGCTCTTATATTTTTCCTTTATTTCTTTTTAGTTTTGAGCAGGTAAAAATAACAACTTTTATTTCATAATTTTTTACCTAAATTTTTCATGATAAGATTAAATTTAAATAAAAATATATAAATATGTTCATCTATCTACCAAGCATCTAAATTCAGGAAAAAAATACAAAGAATTTACTTAAATCCCTGAAACCTGATTTTTCATCTGTCAACATCCACAGCTATATTTATGGTTATATCAATGTCAAGAGTTGACTAAAGGATTAGAGAACATTTATTCTTGGCCCAAATCTTGACACGTCATAGGTCTACCCAGTGAAGATGTTCACTGAAAGTATATGATTCTATCTTCTCTGCTATGTATGAACCTTGTTTGGGTTCAAGGTCTAGTTCTCCACCTAACTAAGAATCCATGTCTTTCCCTTTTTCTCCGCTGTACATTGCCAGTAATGCTGATGCCCAAAACAGTTTTAGTGAAATTTGAAATATTGAAGAAGCAGGTGCAAGACTTTTATAAATCTTCTGTAAGTAGAATACTTTTCATTATTTCCCTGGGTAAAATCAAAATAAAAGGGAAATAATCTAATTATCGTTGAATAAAAATATATACTTTACTTTAGATTTTGAAACAGATTTTTAATAGCTATGATGGATTTCTTGTCAGATGCAAAGCTTTTCAATGATATCAAATGGCAAGTTATTTAACATGTAAAAGCAGAGGAATATAGATGATCAAAATCGCTGCATTAGCAGTCATGTGACATGGCATCAAAGAACAAATCTGATTTGCCATTAATTAATTCTGTTCTGTGTTGTTTGTTCTCATGATTAAATAGAAATAATTATAACTACCGCATGGAGTGTTTGTCATAGCTGACTCTGAATAAAGTACAAATGATAGAAGAAGTAACAATGCTAATATCCTTGGTAATTACAAGTATTACATTTTCATTCTTGTTGATTATTAAAATGACTAATACAAATGATATCCTATGATATCAATATAATATACTCTTCTCATGCTTATCCAAATGCCACCTTAAAAACAAAATTAACCCTCCAAATATTTCCTTTGCACATTGACAGTAACCACACAATAATGGAAAATCATTTTTCCCAGAGACCCATAACCCTGCTGCATGTACTTCACAATAGATTGAGTATGCAAATTAGGAACTGAAATAGTTTTTATACCACTTTAATATTTTTCAAATAATGCATAAACATGGCGGCAACAAACCACAAGTTTTTTTTCTATAATACACATTTGTATTACTGTATATATTTTTTTCATCAATATATACCATAATGGAGCCATACAACAAGCCATAATACATTAGGAAGGATTGAAATAGTACAGATATTCTATGATCCCAGTGAAATTAACTGAAAATCAATGACACTAAGATATATGAGTGAATCCAAAATGTTTTTAAAATATAATTTATTCTCAAATTGGCTTCCATAGAACACCCAGTGCTCATCCCAACAAGTGCCCCCCCAATGCCCATCATCCACTTTTGCCTCCCCCCACCTTCCATCAACCCCCAGTTTGTTCTCTGTATTTTAGAGTCTCTTATGTAGCCTCCATCCCTCACTGTTTTTAACCATTTTTTTCCCCTTTTCCTGCCTATGGTCTTTTGTGATGTTTCTCATGAGTTACATATGAGTAAAAATATGATATCTGTCTTTCTCTGACTGATTTATTTCACTTAGCATAATACCTCTAGTTCCATCCATGTTGCTGAAAATGGCAGGATTACATTCTTTCTAATTGCCATGTAGTATTCCACTGTATATATTAACCACATGCTCTTGATCCATTCATCAGGTGATGGACATTGAGGCTCTTTCCGTGATTTGGCTATTGTTGACAGTGGTGTTATGAACATTGGAGTCCAAGTGCACCTATGCATCAGCACTTCTGTATCCCTTGGGTAAATCCCTAGCAGTGCTATTGCTGGGTCATAGAGGAGTCCTATTTTTAATTTTTTGAGAAGCCTCCACATTGTTTTCCAGAGCTGCTGCACCAGCTTGCATTCCCACCAACAGTGTAGGAGGGTGCCCGTCTCTCCACATCCTCGCCAGCCTGTATAGTCACCTGATTTGCTCATTTTAGCCACTCTGACTGGTGTGAGGTGGTATCTAAGTGTGGTTTTGATTTGTATTTGCCTGATGATGAGTGATTCTGAGCATCAATTCATGTGTCTGTTGGCCATCTGGATGTCCTCTTTGGAGAAGTGTCTATTCATGTCTTCTGCCTAGTTCTTCACTGGAATATTTGTGGTTCAGGTGTGGAGTTTGGTGAGTTCCTTGTAGATTTTGGATACTAGCCCTTTATCTGATATATCATTTGCCACTATCTTTTCCCATTCTGTCAGTTGCCTATTAGTTTTCTTGATTTTTTCCTTTGCAGTGCAGAAGCTTTTTATTTTGATAAGGTCCCAATAATTCATTGTTGTTCTTGATTCCCTTGCCTTTGGGGATGTGTTGAGTAGGAGATTGCTGCGGTCAAGGTCAAAGAGGCTCTTTCCTGCTTTCTGCTCTAGAGTTTTGATGGTTTTCAGTCTCACATTCAGGTCCTTCATTCATCTTGAGTTTATGTTTGTGTACGGGGTATGAGAGTGGTCTAGTTTCATTCTTCTGCATGTTGCCGTCCAGTTCTCCCAGCATCATTTGTTAAAGTGACTATCTTTTCTCCAATGGATACTCTTTACTGCACTGTTAAAGATTAATTGGCCATACATTTGTGGGTCCAATTCTGGGCTCTCTATTCTATTCCAGTGGTCTATGTATCTCTTTTGGGGTCAATACCATACTGTCTTGATGATGACAGCTTCGTAGTAGAGGAAAAGTCTGGGATTGTGATGCCTCCCATTTTGGTTTTCTTCTTCAATATGACTTTGGCTATTCGGGCTCTTTTGTGGTTCCATACAAATTTTAGGATTGTTAGTTCTAGCACTGAGAAGAATTCTGGTGCAATATTAATTGGGATTGCTTTGAATGTGTACAATGCTTTGAGTAGTATTGTCATTTTAACAATATTTAATCTTCCAATTCATGAGCATGGATTGTTTTTCCATTTTGTTATGTCTTCTTCAATTTCCTTCATAAGCTTTCTATAGTTTTTAGCATACAGATCATTGACATCTTTGGTTAGGTTTATTCTTAGGTATTTTATGGTTCTTGGTGCAATTGTAAAAAAGATCAGTTTCTTGATTTCTCTTCCTTTGCTTCACTATTGGTATATAGACATGAAACTCACTTCTGTATGTTGGTTTTGTACCCTGCAATACTGCTTCATTCACGGTTCAGTTCTAGCAGAATTTTGGTGGAATCTGTCGGGTTTTCCATGTAGAGCATTATGTCATTTGCAAAAAGTGAAAGTTTGACTGCTTCTTTGCCAACCTTGATGCATTTTATTTCATTTTGTGTCTGATTGCTAATGCTAGAATTTCCAACACTATGTTAAACAAAAGTGGTGAGAGTGGACATCCCTATCATGTTCCTGATCTCAGGAGAACATTTCTCGGTTTTTCTCCCTTGTGGATGATATTAGCTGTGGGTTTTCATAAATGTTTTTATGACGTTTAAGTATGTTCCTTCTTTTCTGACTTTCTTGAGGGTTTTCATTAAGAAAGAATGCAGTATGTTGTCAAATGCTTTTACTGTATCTATTTACAGAATCATACGGTTCTTATCCATTCTTTTATTAATGTGGGTATCAAATTGATTGATTCGTGAATGTTGAACCAGCCATGCAACCCAGGAATGAATCCCTTTTGATCATGGTGAATAATTCTTTTTATATGCTGTTGAATTTGATTTGCTAGTATCTTGTTGAGAATTTTTGAATCAATGTTCATCAGGGATATTGGCTTGCAGTTTTCCTTTTTAGATGTGTTTCTGTCTAGTTTGGGAATCAAAGTAATCTTGATTTCATAGAATGAGTCTGGAAGTTTTCCTATTTTCCATATTTTTTGGAACAGCTTGAAAAGTATAGGTATTAACTGTGTTTTAAAAGTCTGATAGAATACACCAGGGAAGCCAGATAGTTCAAGACTCTTATTTGTTGGGAGATTTTTGATAACTGATTCAATTTTTTCACCAGTTATGGGTCTGTTCAAATTTTCTATTTCTTCCTGTTTGAGATTTGGTAGTGTGTGCATGTTTATGAATTTTTCTATTTCCTCCAGGTTGTCCAGTTTGTTAGCATATAATTTTTCATAGTATTTCCTGATAATTGCTTGCATTTCTGAGGAATTGGATGTAATAGATCCATTTTCATTCATGATTTTGTCTTGTTGGGTGCTCTCTCTTTCCTTTTTGAGGAGCCTAGAAAGAGGTTTATCATTTTTTTTCAAAAAACCAACTCTTCGATTCATTGATCAATTCTCTTGGTTTTTTAAATTATATATTCTTTATTTCTGCTCTCATCTTTATTTTTCATCTTTTGCTGGGTTTGGGTGTATTTGCTGTTCTGCTTCTAGGTCTTTAAGGTGTGATGTAAGATTCTGTATTTGATTTTTCTTGTTTCTTGAGATAGGTCTTGATGCCAATGCATTTTCCTCCTAGGACTGCCTTTACTCCCTCCCAAAGGGTTTGGATCATTGTGTTTTCTTTTTCACTTGTTTCAATACATGTTTAAACTTCTTCTCTAACTGCTTGTTTGACCCATTCATTCTTTAGTAGGATGTTCTTCAACCTCCATGCTTTTGGAGGTTTTCCAGACTTCTTCCTGTGGTTGATTTCAAGTTTCATAACATTGAGATCTGAAAATGTGCATGGTATGATCTCAATTCTTTTATATTTATTGAGGGATGTTTTGTGACCAATATGTGATCTATCTTGGAGAATGTACCATGTGCGCTTGAGAAGAAAGTGTATCCTGCTTCTTTGGGATGTAGAGTTCTAAATATATCTGTCAAGTCTATCTGGTCCAGTGTATCATTCCGGTCCATTGTTCTTTTATTGATTTTCTGTCTAGATGTTCTGCCCATTGCTGTAGGTAGAGTATTAAACTCCCCGGCAATTATCACATCCTTACCAATGAGATTGCTTATGTTTGTTATTAATTGTTTTATATATTTTGTGTTCCCATATTTGTTGTGTAGACATTTATAATTACTAGCTCTTCCTAATGGACAGATGTTTTAACCAACTTGGTCAGTCAATGTGGGTTCCCGAGGGAGGGAGTGAGAGTAGGGCAGGACAGGGAGCACAGAGAGTGGAGGCCAGGCAGCGTTTCCGATCAAGCCACTCTCTTTATTGAGAGACCACGCATGTCTTATATAGGGTAGAAGGCGGGCAGTTGTCGTGAGTTAGTTGCTAGGAAACAAGGGCAGGGACTGCAGCGTCAGCACGTCGCCCAAGAGGCTAACAAGAAAGGCTTGGGAGGTAAATAAGAAGGCCTCAGCTGAAGGTGATAATGCAGCTCTTGCTGTGCTGGGAGTGATAATGCAGCTCAGCTGTGCGGGTGGCTGATCTTGCAGGTCAAGGCATGTTGGGGCCCATCCAGCCAGAAGTGCTGTGTGGCCTTTGGGACCCTGCTTCCCCTACTTGAAAATGTGTGCGCCTGACTGCCTGACCTAAATGGATCAGAGACTGGAGTTAGTTTCCTTATTGTTCATGCCACTTGGTAATTGCGGCTTCAGTAAATAGGCAGACTTTCTTATTGAAACTGCCTCCCTGGTTAGAGG
>PISW01015427.1:0-16957 GCA_004023785.1 Mungos mungo
AAAAAAGGATTCCATGGACTGTTTCTCTCAAGTGGTTGTAACTCTCACTCCAACCCAGGGAAAAGGTAGTACTCTGACTCGCCTGCGTACCGATCCTTCCTCCAGGAGAGAAAGTTGGACCCTACTTCGCCCTGTGCCTCCTGAAAGGGAGGCATGCCCCGGAATAAATTTCTGGAGGATGTGATTCCCGAGACATTTGGTTGATCTAGGAATGATGGGCCCGGGCTTCTCTGCTCCACTGAACTCCCAGACAGGCCTTTCTTTACTCCTGTCTCCTCACAGGGCATAGAAAGGAAGCATTCTCCATTAATTCCACCACTATCACCACACCACCAGTAGGAGCAGAGAACCATTTTCCGTTACAGCCACTGTTCTCCGAAGTTGGAGGAAGAAGAAGGCAGGTCACACCGTGTGGAACAGCAAGATGCTCTTATATATATTCTTCTGAAGGAAATTCATCAGCACAGCTACTGGAGAACCTTGGGAGGCATCTCTGCTGGCTGCCACCTTTTCTGAGAACCCTGAGTCCCCAATACCCTGGAGGTAGTCTCTTACCCCAAGGGCACTCACCTCTTGTATGACTTGGCCCCTAGCGGTTTCCACCTTCCAGTGAGCCTTTTTTTTTTTTAATCAACTGTCGTGGTGGAAATGGTACACCGGTGTTCACTGCTCGTTAGTTGGTCACGGTTTGAGTTTGAGCACTGTGTCGGGCTCTGTGCTGATGCGTCAGAGCCTGGAGCCTGCTTCTGATTCTGTGTCTCCCTCTCTCTCTGCACCTCCCTGGCCTGTGTTGTCTCTCTCTCTCAAAAAGAAATAAACATTAAAAAATGATGATCATCTCTTATGGATGTGTCTAGTATGTGTATTATGCACAGATTGTAAGAAACTGTTGTGATGGAGGCAATGTGACTTGTGTGCCTAAGTTCCTAACCTGTTGCTGAAAACAAGTCAGAGGCTTAATATATGATTGATTTGTTGTTTATGGATCCGAATTATAAGATGAATTCTGTGTGAGTGAGAATGGTAGGGATGCTTTGTGTCTGTTTCCGTTCATCTGCGCTCTGTGTGTGTAGACTGCAAGTCCCATGATTCCAGAGTTGAGTGTATATATGTTCTGATTTAGGTGTACAAGGTAATTAGGAATATTCTCTTGGGGGGGAGGAGCCAAGATGGTGGAGAGGAAGGGATCTCTGTAAACTCCTACTGCCCCATCTATCAAACTGAGAAGGACATTACTCTCATCTGCAAGAGCAGAAGGAGAAAATAAGGAATCCAGAAAGAAGACAACCTCAAAGATACCTGAGCGAGTGAGTGCATACTGGGGAGATTGGAAAACGGGACAGCCCGAGACGGGCAGGGGAGGTGGGAGCCCCAACCCAATACAGGGCAAGCTCGCAGAGCCCGAGAGACAAAGGGAAGAGACAGAAACTGAACACGGTCATAGTACTGTCTCTGGGGAAGAGATAATGTTTAGCTGTGCTCGGATAGAGAAACTCTCACTCCATATATAACTGCTGGGTAGCCCAAATCCCGAACCCAGGTGGCGCAAGGGAAAGAACAGCTTCCAGGCCTGTGACATATTGGTGGGGAGTCAGCAGCAGCAATGACGCCAGGGGCGCTCACTTCGACCTCGGTTTTGGGAGTGGGAGCACGCACCTCATTTCCACAGCACATCTCGCCTCTGGCATTGGCCGTGAGAATCCCAAATCACAGGTGCCAACAGGGAAAAAATAGCCCCCACCACTACGAGATTCCAGCAGGGAGTTGGCGGCAGTGGAGGCCTGGGCGTGCCCTCAGGCTGTAGGAGCTCCCAGCTCATTTCTGGCAGTGCCCAGCACCTCGGGCAGCAGCAGCAAGAATCCCAGCAGGAGCCAAGAAAAACTCATCCCTCCCCCAATGCGATCGATTGCGATCCCGGCTGGGAGCTGGGAATCCACAGTTGTGTCTGTGACGGTGTGCACTTCATCTCCTGCTGTGCACCTCGCCTCAGGCAGGGGTAGCCGGAATCCCGGTCTTAGCCAAAACAAACTGATCCCTCCCCCTAAGAAGCCAGCCACCAAAGCAAGTACATCTCATCTGTGGTAGCACAAAAGTGCTTGGACTAGAACTTTGAACCAAGGCAGTCCTGGAAAATACAACTGGCTCAACTGCGGCTCAAGGAGATCTGACTCCTCAGAGTGACCTACAGTGCGTATTTCCAGTGGAGCTTGGCGTGCCGCCATTCTACTCTCTGCAGACACCAAGGCGGAGCCTCTGAGAGCAGCCCCAGAGACCTACCATACACAACCACGCCTATCCATGAGGGGGAGCTGCTACTTTTTATTTCCTTTTTCTTTTTTTCTTCCTTTTTTATTTTTCTATTTTTTTCTTTTTTGTACTTTTTATTACTACTACCTTTTTTACTTAAATTTTTAAGATTTTTTCTCCTTATTTTCCTTTCTCCTTTCTCCCTTTTTTTTTTTTTTTTTTTTTTTTTTTTTTTTTTTTTTTTTTTTTTTTTTTTTTTTTTTTTTTTTTTTTTTTTTTTTTTTTTTTTTTTTTTTTTTTTACCTTCTTGCAATCCAGATATATTCTCCTGTATCTCATCCTTACCTCTCCCCTCAACTGGTCATACACTTTAGACTGTCCACTGTCCTTTGTTTACTCTGACCCGCTTTATTTTTTTTTTCTTTTCGTCTCTTTCCTCTCTATTTTCTTTCTTTTCTTTCCCCCTTTTAATGTGTTTGTTTCTTTGATTTGTCTGTGCGTTTGTGTGCTTCTGTTTCCTCTGTGTTTGTCTGTTTTCCTTCTTAGGGCTACCGCAAGAAACAAGCCAAAGTGTGCATGACAGCAAGTCCCAAATATTGCTGAGTAGGGAAATAAAATATTCAAAGGCATAACAAGAGATACTGAGAGACTCCATTAAAAGAATATTTCCTGAAATGATAGGCCCTGGACAGTCAATAAGCCTCCTTTAACAGAGCAATATTAACAGGTGCACAGTGCACAGCGAGCTTTTTAAAGCTGACAAGAGACAGAAAACTAGCAAAAATGACAAAACGAAGGAACTCTCCCTGAAGAATCTCCAGGAAGAAGTCACAGCCATAGAACTGCTCAAGGAAGATCTAGACAACATACTGGATCAAGAATTTAAAAAACTTGTCATAAAATTAATCGCTGGGGTTGAAAAAACCATCAAAGAATCAACTGAGACGAGATGACTAGGCGCTTTGAAAATAGGTGTGATGAGTTTAAAAAAAAAAAGGCTATAAATGAGATGAATAACAAATGGAGGCAGCCACCTCAAGGATTGATGAGGCAGAGAGAAGAATAGGTGAATTAGAAGATATAGCAAAAGAGAAAGTGGTAAAAAAGAGAAATTGATCCAGAAGCAGGAAAGGAGAATTCGAGACCTGAGTGATACAATCAAATGGAACAACGTGTATCATAGGAATTCCTGAAGAGGAAGACAGGAAGGTCCTGAAGGGATACTAGACCAAATTATAACTGAGAATTTCCCAAATCTGGGAAAAGAAATAGACACTCAAATGCAAGAGGCACAAAGAACCCCCTTAAGACATAATTTGAATCGACCTTTGGCACGACGTATCATAGTGAAACTGACAAAATATAAAGATAGAGAATTCTGAAAGCAGCTAGGGATGAAAGAGCCTAATGTACAAAGGGAAACCTATGTGAGTGGTTACAGACCTATCTACTGAAACTTGGCAGGCCAGGAAGGAATGGCAGGAAATCTTCAATGTGATGAACAGAAAAAACATGCAGCCAAGAATCCTTTATCCAGCAAGCCTGTCATTCAAAATAGAAGGAGAGATAAAGGTGTTCCCAAATGAACAAAAATTGAGAGAATTCATCACCACCAAACCAGCCCTACAAGAAATCCTAAGAGGGACTCTATGAGGGAAATGTTGCAAAGAATACACGGTGCCAGAGACACCACTATAAACATGAATTCTATGGAGAACACAATGACTCTAAACCCACATTTTTCAACAATAACACCGAATGTAAATGGACTGAATGCTCCAACCAAATGACACAAGGTAGAAGAATGGATTAAAAAACAAAATCCATCTATCTGCTGTCTACAGGAGACTCATTTTCGACCTGAAGATACCTTCAGGTTGAAAGTAAAGGGATGGAGAAATATCTGTCAGGCGACTGGAAGCCAAAAGAAAGCTGGAGTAGCCATACTAATATCAGACAAACTGGACTTTAAAGTAAAGGCAGTAACAAGAGATGAAGAAGGACATTATATAGTAATTACAGGGTCTCTCCATCAGGAAGAGCTAATAATTGTAAATAAAGCACCCAAATACATAAAAAAATTATTCACAGACAGAAACAATCTTATTGATAAGAATGTGCTAATTGCAGGGGACTTTAATACTCCACTGACAGCAATGGATAGATCAACCAGACAGAAAATCACTAAAGAAGCAATGGACCTGAACGACACATTGGAACAAATGGAATTGATAGATATATTTAGAACTCTGCATCCTGAAGTTAGGAAATTCACCTCGAGTGCACATGGCACATTCTCCAAGATAGATCACATACTGTGGCATAAAGCAGCCCTCCATAAGTATAAAGGAATAGAGATCATACCATGCACACTTTCAGATCACAATGCTATGAAACTTGACATTAACCATAGGAAAAATCTGGAAAACCTCCAAAAATGTGGAGGTTAAAAACCACCCTACCAAAGAATGTTGGGCTAATCAGTCAATTAGAGAAGAAATTAAAAAATATACGGAAACCAATGAAAACGAAAATACAACAATCCAAAATCTCTGGAACCAGCAAAGGCAGTCCTAAGAGGAAAGTATATTGCAATACAGGCCAATTTCAACAAACTTGAAAAAGCGCAAATTCAAAATCTAACAGAGTACCTACTGGAACTAGAAGGGAAGCAGCAAGAGCACCCTAAACCTAGCAGAAGAAACGAAATCATAAAGATCAGGGCAGAAATAAACAATATAGAATCCAAAAGAACAGTCGAGCAGATCAATGAAACCAAGAGTTGGTTCTTTGAAAAAATAAACAAAATTGATAAACCTCTAGCCAGGCTACTCAGAAAGAAAAGAGAGAGTACCCAGATAGACAAAATCATGAATGAAAAAGGATCTATTTGAACCAATCTCTTAGAAATACAAGTAGCAATCATCAGAGATTACTATGAAAAATTATATGCCAACAAACTAGACAACCTAGAAGAAATGGACAAATTCCTAAACATACATGCACTACCAAAATTCAAACAAGAAGAGATAGAAAGCATGAATAGACCGATAACCAGTGAAGAAAATCTGTTATCAAAAATCTCCCAATGAATAACAGCCCAGGGCCAGATGGCCTACCCCTAAGGCACACTGCAACCCTACAACTGATTGGACCCCTCACATAAGCACTCACTTCAGCTCACCAGGGAGATCACGGACTGGTGTTGACTGAGCTCTGGCCACTCCCCTGGAAGGAACCTGGTTTATTCAAAGCTCCGTCGCCATGGGGACCCTAGTCCTGAGTCATAGATCTTATCCTGGAGCCCAGGATGGTGCATAATGATAGACTGTGGCACATGAAACGTCACAATGTCATTGGGATTGAGATGCACAGTGGGGCTCTTGAGGCATCCCTGTACACTAGCCCACAGGAGGCCGGCCCTTGAAACCAAATGCTAAGCCTGGCAGGCACATTTCCAAGTGCCCTCAACTCAGCCTTCTGGGTACCCACTGCAGTAATGGTGGATCTGTTCCTGGAGCATCTTGGGAACTAACACTATATTCAACCCTACTCCTAACATTAACCCTAGAACCCTAGAACTGCTTTGAGTGTTCTCTTCAAACCAGTCTCTCAGCTAGACCAATGGAAGGGCTCTTACTGCAGCCCTCTAGAAAGCTCACAGGACCATTGTGGCTTCTGCCCTGGTGATTCCCCTAGACGAAATCCTAAATCTCCCTAAGGGTCTGTCTCCATAGGCACCAAATCATGCTTTGGAGAAAAACGTGGTCCTCGGACCAAGAACTGGTTCAGTTTGACTCAGCATGACATATGGAATGTCACAATGCCATTTCTGCTACCCAGATGGAGCCTCATGTGGGGGTTCCAGAGGCACTCATGTATGCTAGCCCAAAGATAGGATTGGCCTTTGAAACCAATGCTAAGACTGCTTAGCACTTTCCCATGCACTTTCACCCCAGCCCTCTGGGTGGACCACTGCAGTGCTGAAGGATCCATTCCGGGAGCTTCCGGGGTTCTCAATCTACCCCTACGCCTAACCCTAACCCTGACCCAAACCCAATCCTAACTCTAACCCCTAACCCCAATCCCGATCCCGACCCTAACCCTAAACCCTAGCCCTAACTCTAACCCCTAACCCCGACCCTGACCCTAACCCTAATCCCTAGCCCTAACCCTAACCCCTGAACCCAACCACTACCCCTGCCCTAAACCCTAAAACCTAACCCTAGCCCCTAACCCGAAACCGGAACCCGAATCCGAACCCTAAACACTGTGGAAGGAAATGAAAGACAATATAATGTGTACTATTGTTAAATGCCAATAATACACAATGCAACAAGTAGTTTCAATGTGGTTCCCAGGAAAATTCACAAAATCCTCCGAGAAGAAATGCACAAGCCAAATCTAACAGTCATATGAAAAATTATGGCACCACAAAATAAACAGAACAATAGTGAAAATCCAAGTACAAGCTGGTGCTTCCCAATTTCAAATCTCAAAACAAAGCAACGGTAAATAAAACATTGTGGTACTGTCATGAAGATATAAACCCAAAATAAACCCTTTCATCTGTGGTCTACCAAATTTTGAGAAGGGTGGACGGCATGACACTGTGGAAACAATGGCCTTTTCCGCACTGGGTGCTAGATGACTGGCTATCCACGTACAGAGGAATGAAATTTAACCCTCCTCCTCACACCACATACAAACTTTTAACTCAAGGTGGAACAAAAGCTTAAATGTAAGAGGTAAACTTATAAACTCTAGGAAATATAAATGGAGATAAATCTTTATGAGCATTGGTTTAACAGTGCTCTTAGAGGTGACACCAAAGTACAAGCAAGGAAAGGAAAATAGACGTTTCCTCAACATTTCAAACCTTTGCACCTCAAAAGCTGCTATTACAAAAGTGAAAGGACAATGCCTAGGATGAAAGAAAATATTGGCACATTATTTGTCTGGTAAGAGTATGTTTTACAGAATATTTCAAGAGCTTGTAAACTCATCGACGACGACGACAAAAAAAAAAAAAAAACCACAATTTTTAGGATGGACAAAGGATTGGATATACTTTCCCAAGAGAGATCATATGAATAGACCTGAAAAGATGTTAAACATCAGTAATCCTTATGGAATGAAGATTTAAACCACAGTTAGATACCCTTTTACATGCACTAAAATTGCTGTAATGTAGAAAACTACAATAATAAATGTTGGCAATGATGTTGAGAAATTGGAACTCCAAAACCATGCTTGTGGAAACATGAAATGGTGGAGCCTATGTGTAAAATAGTTTGGTATTTCCTCAAAATGATCAAAACACAGAATGACCATTTGCCTCCACAATTCTCATGGCTGTATATCCCAAAATATTGAAACCGTTGTTTCAAAAAAGAGGATATGCACGAACACACAGCACCAGTTCACGATAGTCAAATGGTAGAAAAACTATGCAAATGCCCCTCGGTGAGTGAATGGAGAAGCAAACTGGAGCAGACCCATGAACAGCAATATTATTCTGCCACGTAAAGGAATAAAGTAAAACGACGTGGCTGTAGAGAAGAGCACAGCGGTTCCTCAGAAATTTAGCACAGAACCCCACCTCTGCACACGTACACTTGGACACAAAGTAAAGGCTTGAGCAGATATTCCTGTTCCCGAGTTCAGAGCAGCTTCTTCGCAAGTCAAAAGACGGAGGCAACACACGTCACCGCTGACAGATGAATAAACAAACAGAATGTGGTCTACACACAATGGAGTACGGCTCAGCCTTACAAAGGGAATTCTAACACCTGCCACACCGTGGATTGAACCTCGCAGTCATTATACTGAGTGAAAGACGCCAGTCACAGCAGGACAAATACTCTTTTTCCCATGTAAACCCATGTTTCTTGGTAGAGACTGGATGTGTTATATTTAAGGTAAACAGAAGTATTAAATACGAACACTCGCAGGATACGAAATCGACACAGAAACACCAGGCGCATATCTGCACACTCATGACGACCCATCAGAAAGAGACATGAAGAGACGGACCCAGTTACAACCGCATCAGAAGGAAACAAGTGTCCGGGAGGAAACCTAAGCGAGGAGGTGACAGACCTGCTCTCTGAGGACGACAGGAAACGGGATAGAAATGGAGGAAGACGCACAAGGATGGAAAGCTTCCCTCTGCTCCTGGACGTGGAGGAATCGATCCTGTGACAACGTCCGTCCTGCCCAGAGCGACCTGCAGATCCCGGGACATCAGCACCCAACTCCCCACGACACCGTCGCAGACACGGGACAGACACCCCAGCCCGCGCGCGGAGGCGAGGGTACCCCGCGTGGTCACAGTGGCAGGAGCGGGAGCACCGCCCGGGCACCGGCTCCGGGACCGCGAGCCGCGTGAGGATGCGGCGGGAAGCGCGTCTGTGCGGAGCTGAAACCCCAACGTGCGGCCCCGCGGCTCCGGAGCCCGGAGAGGGAAGGCCTGATAGCAGCGGGCACAACCCCGCGGTGGGACCCCGCGTCACCGCGCACGGAACCGCGTCGGTCCCTTCCCCCGCCGGGTCCCCTGAACACCGACCCCCTTCAGCGGTGACTGCTCCGGAAGCCCCTCCTCCCCCGGCCACGCTTTCTCCTCACCTGCTCCTCCCGCGCCGGGTCCTGAAGAGACCTGGTTCTTGTCCCTGTGGACTTGGACCCACATCCTCCCGAATCCTCCACAGTGGTCCTAAGGAGGCCGGGGTCTTGTCAGGGTGGATGCGGCGCCACCTCCTCCGGAAACCTCCACAGCTGGTCCTGAGGAGGCAGGACTCCTTCCAGCATGGGGACGGCCACAAGTCCTCCAGAAGCTTTCACAGGGGGTCCTGAGGAGACTCGGTTCCTGTCTCTGTGACCGCTGCTCTATGTTCCCCCGAAGGCTCCACAGCAGGTCCTGCGGAGACCTGGTTCTGGTCCCTGTGGCTGCGGCCGCACCTCCTCCCTTATCCCCCACAGCCCGTCCAGAGTAAGGATAGCTACTCTTAATGCCAGAGGCAGAATGAGTGCGCGTGCGCGCTCTGGCGTCAGGGATCGGCGCTCCGGCGCCCCCTGCAGACGGTGGTGGTAGTGCAGGACACGCTGGGCTAACTGGTCTGTGGAGGCAGCGCCCCCTCCTGGCCGCCATCCGGGAAACCGCAGATTTAAAAAAAAAATTTTTTTATGTTTATTATTGAGAGCAGACGAGAGAAACTGAAAAAGGAAGAAGTGGGGGAGGGGCAGAGAGAGGGAAACAGGTTCTGAAGCAGGCTCAAAGTTCCAAGCAGACAGCGCTGAGCCCAACCAGAGCTCGAAGTGGCACAAAAGGGGAGCCCGACACGGGGCTCCAACTCAGAGAGCATGGGACCCCACGTGGGGCTCGAACAGACATACCTTGGGAGCCGAACGCCAGGTTCGAACTCTCAAACCGGGAGAGCCTGACGCCAGGCTGGACCTCCAAAAGCGTGGGAGCCCAGTGCAGAGCGTGGACAGGCACACCTTATGAGCCCAATGCCAGCCTGCAGCTCGCACAACGCAGGAACCCGACCTGCGGCTCAAACTCACAAATCTGTGAGCCCCACGCAGGGCTCCAACACCCACACCCAGCAATCCCAGAGAGGAGTTTGAACTTGCACACAGCAAAAGCTGAATCCAGGGCTCCGACTCGCACACCCCTTGATTGTGGGGCTCAAACCTGCGCAGTCGCCAGGGAGCCTGCTCAGTGGCTCGAACTCGCACACCCAGGGAACCCTATGCAAGGCTAGAATGCCCAAGCCCCGAATGTCAGACGCAGCACTCGAACTCGCACACTGAATGAGCCCTACGTGGGGCTCGAACTCGCAGAAGGCTGGAGCCCAAAATGGGGCCGAACTCGGATACAGAAGGAGCCCAACGTTGGGCACGAAGTCTCAGATGGTAGGAGCCAGTCGTGGGGCTTAAACTCTCACAATAACATCTGATTTTATAGGGAGGTCATCCCTCCACCATGGGTGGAAGAGTGCAAGCGCCACACCCTGCCATGGTGGGGGTGGGTGGGTGTAACACCCATCCAACGACAATGAGGGGCCGTCTGCATATTTGAATGGGGGGGTGACCCCATTGTTGATGTGGTATTAGAGGTATGACAACCCTCCATTAATGAACCGGTTCCCCCTTTGTCAGTTGGGGGTGCAGGTGTGGCACCCGTCCATGGTCGACATGGCGTGCCCCTGCATTGAAATAGGGGGTGCAGGCGTGACACCCATCCATAGTAGAAGGGGGGTGCCTCCCTCACCAATGGGGTTGTACCCCCATCAATGATGGAGGATTCAGGCGTGACAACACTGCATTGTCCACAGGGGAGTCCCCTTCATCAGTAGGGTGATGCAGGCATGACACCCTTCCATCATCGATGGGGATGCCCCTGTCGTTATAAGTGGGATGCCCCTTCGTCGATGGGAGTGGAAGGCGTGACACCCATCTATCATCAATGGGGGGTGTCTCCATCATCTTAGGAGCAGTGCTCCCTTCGTCGATTGTGGGGGGGTATGGGCATGACTCCCCTCAATCATCGATGAAGAGGTGGCTCCATCATCGATTGCGGGGTACCCCTTCGTCAATTTGGAGGTGCAGGCATAACATGCCACCATCAACGATGGTGGGGTGCCCTGATGGCTGATAGGGGGCGCAAGTGTGACACTCCTTCACCATCGATGGGAGGGTGCCTCCTTTGTTGACGCCCCTCCATCGTCGATGTGGGGGTTCCCCCTTTGTCGATGGAGGTTACTGGTGTGGTACTCCTCCATCACCTATGCCAGGGTGCCCCCAACATCGTTAGGAGAATGCAGGCGTGACACCCCTCCATGTTGATGGGGTTGTGCCCTAATCATCGATGGGTATTGCCAGCGTGACAACCCTGCATCATCCATGGGGAGTGCCCTTCATCAATGGGAGCGTGCAGGCATGACACCGTCCATCGTCAATGGGGGGATGCCTCCATTATTAATAAGGGGGTGTCTCCATCATCGATAGGGGGCTGCTCCATCGTCCAAGTGGTGGTGTCCCCATCATCAGTGTGGGGGTTCAGGCATGACACCCCTCCATGGTCTACAGGGGTGTGCCTCCATCATTGATGAGGGTGTACATGCATGACACCCGTCCATCGTACATGGGGTGGTGTCCCCATCAACGAAGGGGTCGTGTAGGCATGACACTCCTCCTTCGTTGATGGTGGGTGCCCCCATCCTCAATGCTGGGATGCAGATTAGAGAGCCATCCATCATGGGGGGTGGGAGTGCCCCCATCATCGGTTGTTAGGTGCATCCATCCTCGATTGCGGGTACCCCTTCATGGATGGGGGATGTGTATGTGCCACCCCTGATCGTTGATTTGGTGTCTCCATTGTCAATGGGGGAGTGATCCTTCATCGATTTTGGGGTGCAGGCATGACATCCGTCTGTCGTTGAAAAGGAAGTGCCTCCATCATTGATGGTGGGGTGACCTGGTCTTCGATGGCAGGGTGCAAGTGTGACACTCTCCCATCATTGATTGAGGAGTATGTCCTTGGTTGATGAGGAATTATTGACACCCCTCATCGTCAATGCGGGGTAACTCCATCACCGAATTGGGGGGTGCCTCCATCATCGAATGAGGGTTCCCCCTTCATTGATGGCAGTTAATGGACTAACACCTGCTGGAGTCCAGCTCCAGCAGGTCCAGTATCCCCTGAAGGAGAGACAGTCGGTGAAAAAGAGAGATGAGAGAGCCACAAGTTTCTTTCTTGGTCACCAGGCAGGCATCTCTGATCTGCATGCTTCGGTGTCTTTTTTTATTGATTAAGTAATAACATGACATCAGAAAATAGAAATTGTTTACAGTTTCTAACTCTTAGTGATAAGGTATTTTAATCATCAAAGGTGTACAGAGACAAGTTTTACAGAAGTATTTTTGTAGAACCATCCCAGTTTATTTTTGGCATCAGTCCCCAAGGTTAAGAAAGCAACAAACCCATCTTACTTTGTACGAGTTGGTTCTTGGCCAATAATTATGACTTTGTTTTTAATTAACATGTTATAACCAAGTCATGTAATGCACTTACAGTCAGGTTAAGTAAATTTTACAATCAAGAGAATAACAAGATGCTTTTAGTAAAAAAAAAAAAAAAGGATAATATACATATTATGTAAGTTAGTAATGCTAAAACTAAAACATCAATCAAATTGTATATAGATAGGCTGGGAGTTATTTTATCTAGCTCATCAACCACAAGAAAAAGAATGTTAACAAGTTGCTAGAGAAACCCCTTTTCTTGATGTAAGCATAATGGGGGCCCTGTGTGTGTTGACCTTGCACCTGGGTTTCTATTTTTTTATCCATCCTCATAGCTGAAGTCAGTACAAGGGAGGGTATTTGTGGCTCCAATAGCAAAAGTATATGCAGCAGCTTATGTCCGGTCCTTGTCTGTTTCTTATCTCTAAGTTAGGCTCTTCTCCAGACCAGAGTTCATGGTAACTCTTGTGTATTTATCCCCCCTTATGTTTTGGTTCTGCAAGGCTCATTAGAAGAGCCTTTTGTCAAATATTAATAATGTTTTGATTCAAAATCTCTTATGCAGGGACAGGAAAATGCCTTTCCTTATGGGGTATCTTTGTGGGGAATATCGGCCTGACTTGGAACATTGTGAGCCCTAATCAATTGCAATAGGCTTAATTTCACATGAGCAGTAGTAGCAGAAGGAGATGCCAGTTCCACCTCTCATGGCAGGAGCTGAGCAACGTCTGCCACTTCTTTACTGTGACAGTGTCATCCAGCAAAGCCGGTGAGGCTCCCAGCAGACACCGCTTCATTATCTATGTGGGGGCGCCCCCATCGCTGAAAGGGGGACAGAAGGGTTGACACCCCTCCACTGTCAGTGGGGGGGTGCAGGGTGCGAGCAAGACACCCCTCCCGCCATCAGTGCACGGATATGAGCATGACACCCCTCCCACTGTCGGTGGGGTGGTGCCTCCATCACCAATAGGAGTTTGCCCTGATCTTTGGTTTGAGGGTGCAAGGGTGACAACCCTCCAACTTCGACATGTAGGTGCCCTCATTGTCAATGGTGGGGGTGAGACACCTGACCATGGTTGATGCGGGGTTGCTCCTTCATCGATGAGGGGTGTAGGCGGGACACCCGTGCATGGATCATGGGGCACTACCTCCATCAGCGATAGGGAGTGCCTCCATCTTCGATGGTGGTGTGTCCCTTCATTGATATGTGGGTGCAAGTGTGACACCCCTCCATTGTCGACTGCAGGGTGCCCCTTCTATGATGGGGGTTGCAGGCGTGACACACCTCCATGGTGAATAGGGGGTTCATCCATCTTCGATGGGGGGTGCCCCTTCATCGCTATGGGTGGCAGGCCTGACACTCCTCCATTGTCAGTATGGGGGTGCCCCTGGGTTGATAAGGGTTGAAGGCGGGCCACCCCTGCTACACCAATGGGGAGTGTCTCCATCATCAAAGGGGGCTGCCCCCATCATCCTATTGGCGATGTCCCCTTCTTCAGTAGAGGGGTGTAAGCATGACACCCCTCCATGGTTGTTAGGGGGGTACCTCCATCATTGATGGAGGGCTGCATGCGTGACACCCATCCATCATATATGAGGTGGTGCCCCCATCATCGATTGGGGCGTGCCAGGGTGAAACTCCTCCATCATCGATGGGGGGTGCCCCACCCTCAATGTTAGGGTACAGGCAATACAGCCATCTATCATCGGGGGAGAGTGCCCCCACCATCAATGGGGGTGTGCAGGCATGACACCCCTCCATCGTTGATGCTGGGATGCGGTGTGCAATCATGGCCCCCTTCCATCATCGATGGGGGAGGGGTTCAGGGTTCAAGGGTGACACCCCACCATGGCTGATGGGGTGGTGCAGGGAATTGAAACAAGACTGTCCTCGATGGGAGAAGAATAGGTTTCATGTACTGTAGGTGGCCATTAGGGATGGGGAAATGAGTTCTTATAAGGCCTCAGGCATTTATATAGGATCTTACGAACTTAATACAAAAAAAATGCAATCAACTCCTAATTTCATACTGGGTGATTTAACAATGGAAACAATCATGCTAGTACGAGTAGCAAGAAATACTTCTTGCATAGGCTTTTATCAGAGCAAATAACCACTGAGGGTTACCAACAAGAAAAAATAACCTCACTGTAAACTAAATACCAAATCGCTTGTTGACCCGACACAGGTATGCAATCCAGGAAAGATTCCAAGAAGTCAAAGGAACTCAGCAAACACAAATCCCGCCTGTCGACCATAAGCATCGCCTCTAGCATTTCTAGTATTAGAGACATTGCCAGCACAGTGACATTCGTTAAAGAGCCATAGTATCCTGACTGTGCCACAGTAGAATAATCATTTGTTCCCTCAATAGGGACTCATAGGAATGGCCACACTGTCTCTTCCTTCCGATCCATGACGTTGACATGCCCCTGATGAGGCCCGAATAGGGCATGAAGACAGGAAGAACCTAGGCTGGCCCAAAGAGACTATACAACAATACAACCATTAGGGACAACAAATCTCCACATGGGCCAAAAATTTAGGTTGAGGTGACCTCGCAGAAGAAAAGAACCTCCGAGCGATTTAGATTTGGACTTACCAGTCAAAAGTACAACATCGCTTATGGATCCAAAAGATTTGATCCATGCGGTACCTACTCTACATGGACCCTGCAAGGGGTTTCCTTTTGGGGGTGGATGGTTGTTTTCTCAACATTTAGTGCAGGGCTATGAAATGCTGGTGGTAGGGGTGGTGGCAGTGGTGGTCTGTCCTCTTCCATAAAGAGTTACAAGATGGCCATTTTGTGGGAACAAAGTGGTAGCTGGGCTGCTCCTGGATCCCTTGCTGCCTTGGCTTCCCTGGCAGGCTTCCTAGTGGGAAAAGAAGAGATGTCAGAAGATACTCAGGTAACTGAAGATGAGAATGACGAGCCCATTGAATACCATCAGAAGATGATGGGACAGTGCTGCTGTCCATGGTTACAGCCCAGTTTCTGGGAGCATGTGGGATGCACTGTAGGAATAGTGTCTCCATGTATGAGCGGTGTCCAGCTGGTAGAAGAAATTCTGCACGTCCCGATCAGGGCTGGCTGGGGAAATCTGGTATGTGTCATCAGGAATCCCAAACATAACAAAACAATAATGGATGAGACAGATGCCTGCTTCTTCAGCAGTGAAAGTGAAAAGAGCCATCCAGGAAATAGCTGATTTAAATTTTTTTTGTGTTTCTTTATATGTGAGAGAAGGAAAGAGCTGAGAAGAGAAGGGGAAACAGGGGAGGCAGAGAGTAAGCCCAACAAAGCCAATGTTGGAGGGGCACCTGGGTGGCGCAGTCGGTTAAGTGCTCGACTTCTGCTCAGGTCATGATCTCACGGTTCATGAGTTCGAGCCCGCATTGGGCTCTGTGCTGACAGCTCGGAGCCTGGAGCCTGCTTCGGATTCTGTGTCTCTCTCACCCTCTGCCCTCCTCCGCTCATGGTCTGTCTGTCTCTCTCAAAAATAAACATTAAAAAATTTTTTAAATAAGAATTTAAATGAAGTCACTGTTGGAATGAGCTGGGACATGGACACGTGCACGCATACACACAACCTGAGGGGCTGTCATTCCCGTTTCACAGATGGGGTAAATGAGGCTTCAAGAGGATACAGTGGGCTTGTTTAGGGCATGTGGCCCCAGGACTTTTGCCAGGCACCCTTCCCTCTCCCCTCCTGTTCTCAGCTCAAGGGTCTCTTCCTCAGGCCAGCTCCCTCACTCCCTTGTGAATCTCTCCTTGTGGGTCTCTGATTCCTTAAATCCCGTGTATCTGGGAACTTCTTTCATTACTATCTGGTGCCACTTCCACTGAGTTCCCAGAGTTCCAGACAGGCCTGGTACACGGTAGGCATTCAATAAGTGTGCATTGGCAGAAAGTACCAGAATTCAGACCCAACTATGGGATGTAGCCCCTCCCAGATATAATCTGCAAACTGGCCGTTGGGGGAAGTCCGGCTCGGGGGCCTCCCAACTCTTCACCTTGATTTGATCTGGGGCTACCCTGCTTGAGCAGCTTCTAGAAGTTGGTTCCAGTTTTCATCCCCCTGTAGAGGCTCATTCTCACTCCACTCCGCCCAAGAGCCTAGAATCTGCAGCCTCCAGGGCTTGAAAACCAACGCATGAAAATAGAAACAGTGCCTCCACGTGGACAGCCTTGGGTCTAGACCTTGGGCTTCAAGCCGTTGACACCTGCTGTCACTTTTAGCCCTTCCTTTGTGGGCTGAAGAGAATGACTGACTTTGGAGCCCTTTGGGATCGGCCCCAAGCATCTGGAACTGGTAATAACGGTCATTAGGGTGTTGGTTTTAATTATTATCTAATAAAAGTATATTTAGCAGTATCTGTTTGGCAAGCGTTTACACTGTTCGAGACACTTTTATACCCCTTGCTTCGATCCTACCTTTCTCTCCACCCGCTGTGTCTCCTCTTTCTCGAGAAATTCTGCCAGTCTTCTGTCTAAACTCGCCGGTCCTCTTTCCCTCCTCGGTTCCCTCCAGTATCTGCACCAGGGGGGCTCTTGTGACCCCCACGCCAGGAAAACACACCCTGGGAAGGTAGTCCCTGGTAGGAGCACCCACCTTGGTGGCCACCGGGACAGGTGCAAGGACAGCCAGGCCCCATCTCTGCTCAGGGACGCCGCTGTCA
>PISW01015428.1:0-16756 GCA_004023785.1 Mungos mungo
CCTTCCTTCCTTCCTTCCTTCCTTCCTTCCTTCCTTCCTTCCTTCCTTCCTTCCTTCCTTCCTTTACCAGGTACATATAATTTGTTAAAGTATTTCTAGACTCAGTGGCAGAAACGTGGATACAGAAGTGCCCACGTTGGGCTCCCCAGGAAGTGCAGGAAGCAGTGTGCTCTTACTTCTCTAGAGCGAGCTGGTGCCCTGCCCGAGTCCCTGCCATCGCCCTATAATGTCCCCTGACGTTTGGCATGGTTGTTGCAAATAAATACTGGTTGGTTGGTCGAGTGAAGGGGTGAATGGTTTAGTGGGTGACTCTGTAGACTGAAGAAAAACCCGGTTTCCTAACCGGACACTGCACGGGCTTTGCCTCGAAGGCTCACCATACTGCTCTGTGCATCCAAGGGGTCCGAATGACCACAAGTTAATGAAATTAGAATCTCCCCCCCCACCCCCCCGCAGAGAAAACATCCTGGGATGAAAGAGTCAAAGCCAACACTTTCTCCTTCACGTTTGCTTCTGGAAAAGCAGAGCGTCAAAGGCACTGAGACAGGCCAGGTATGGCAGAGTGTGGTTGCCGCCACATTTTACAGAGCGTGCTTGCCGGCGTGTGGTTGAGTTAGTAGCTAACAGGCCACCAAGGTGGGCACTGTCTTGCATTGGTCTCCTAATGCAGTGTTCTTACGCAATTTCTTCGGTTAAATATGGTGGATCTACTTAGATGAGAAGTTACAGAGTGCCTTTTATTATCCTGTTTCTTTTCCGTAAACCCCCCACGTTGTGTATCGGTTAGAAACATGTCCTAAAACATGCTGGAGTGTCATCAAGTTGCAGTCTGTACCCATCTCCTTCCAGTGCTGGCTCTCCATTTATACTGAATTGCATGACTTAACTTCCGATAGGATAACAGCACTGGTAGCCACCATGTAGCGCGTGCGTCCTGTCTGCCAGGGGCCGTGTGAAGGGCTGTGTGTAGAACTCTATCCCACCAGGTGGAAATTCCAAGTCCACAGACAGTGAAACCGAAAGGCTGGTGAATGAAGCTGGTGTTGGTCAGCGGCGGAGTCACCGGAAATGATGCCTGCCTGCCTGAAAATCCAAGATTTCCATCATTGTGCTGTTATGTATGTTAAAATGCATAACACTTAATATTTCTTAGTGTAGGTTTACATAATATAAGTCATCCAAAGAAAATGTCTGCATGTCTCCAGAAGATTGACCGCAAAGCGCTGTCCTAATAGAGGTCATTCAACGCCTGGTCCTTTGCAGTGAACATCAGGCTGATAGTTACACACCCGTTCACCATGGCAAAAACAGGCATCTGTTTATTATACTGAGTTTATTGTATGAAGCTTTAGATTTTTATTAGCAAACAACAGTAGTTATTAATGCACATGGTCGTGTGTGTTACGTTGGCATCAATAACCCACGAGGCTTGGGATACCCTCCTGGATTTTGTTAGCTCCTCCTCCGTGGTAACCGAGAGTTCTTTAACTAAGAAAACTGATGGAAGAAAGAGATGAGATTTTCTGCTTCTCACCAGAGATTGAATTAGAACCCACTAGAGGTGGATGGAATAGATCGGTACTGCACTCTCCTCTATGGTCTGGTGGAGCCCTGCTCCGTGACTCCCACAGGTGCCCACAGCCACTCGCTGAGCACACAGGAGGCCTGACTCTGGGAGCTGGCACTCCCGGATTGCGCTTTGTTGGGTCCTTCTCTCTGCTCTCCAAGACAGGGACGATTTTAGCCCTGAGGCTGGGAGAGATTAGGAACTTCCCTAAAGATGTGCGGCGGCTGAGTGAAGCTGGGGTTGTCTAGACTGTCTTGGTGCCCACACATACTCTTCACCACAGATCCTTCCACCCCTCGGTGTGATGCCGAGGTTCCGGGGTGTGATCTGGGAGGCACACGCCAGCCAGTGTGTCCGGAATGCGTGTATCATACTCAGCAGACCGTGAGATCTGAGGCCTAGCAAGAGAGCCCAAGACAAGAACGTCCCTTTACACGACGTACTGACACACCAGTCCTCTTGTTCAATCCCCGGTGCTCTCCAGACACGACGGCTCACTGCCTAGCCCAGATCTGGTCAAATAGAGTTCACGCCCCATGATTCAGCGACACAGAGGGCCAGTTCTAGAATTCAATTTTGAAGAACAAAATCGTGGAAAAGGAAACTTTCCTACATTGGTCCATAAGCATAGGAATGTAGAAATCTGTACATCGTGCTTTTATCTTTAGAAAATTTGCCTCCACCAAAAATACCTGCCAGGAGTTCTTTTCACCTTTGCCTTAAGAAACCCAAGCCCAGTGAATGACTCTGAACAACCAAAACAAGCTCCAGCTTCTCTGCGTGTGGTTATTCCCACCCCTGCCCCTGCCCCAGCCTCCAAGTCACAGACACACACACACACACTACACACCAACCCTCAGTCAGGGACTCATTCAAAGGTCACCTTCCAAAGAGAGGTTTCCCTTTCTGTTCTTGCCTGTCTCTTCCCATCCTTCCTGGGTTCTTTGCTGTTTCCAGGCAGACAGGATGGGCATCTACGGGGCTCGAACTCATCTACTTAAGTTGGGTGTCCTCTTGTGCGTATCCTGCAGAGGACGGTTACACCGGCCGCTTGGTCAAATGTCACAGTAACTTTTCAACACAAAGTGAGGTGGTCTCAGACCACCGCAAGTGACCACACCCAAGGCCTGATGTGTTCAGTTCGGTCACATCTCAGGCAGGGGCCATGGCCCTGCCTTGGAAAGGAGCTAAGGCTGCGTGTTGGTGCACAGGCGCTAATAGAATAAACCAAGAGGGCTCAGGGAAGCCGCTTCACTCCACTGAAAATGGAGAGCACATTTTCTTCTTTAAAAAGACCCAAAGCTGCACGCATACATGATAGACGAGAGTAATTTCTAGAGGGCTATTGGAGTCAGTCTGTCAAGTGGCTCATATGCAATCTAAAAGTTTTCTAAGGACGCCCTCTTATGAGAGATGGTACCTGACATGTAAATAATTTCTGTGATGAAAGCCCTTGAATGCACTACATAAATTTGGTGTTGGTTTTTAGCTTCCTGGATCCAGCCATGGTCTCGTGATTGCCCTACGCTGGGAAAATTGCCTTCCTTCACCTCGTCCATGCTACGTGCATGTAACCGCGTGCCCCGCACCCTGGTCTGTAACTGCCTCTTAGAACACACACGCCTGTCCTCCGTCTCCTCCCACCTGATTGGATCTTTCTAGAAACAAAGAGCATCTATCCCCATCAAGACGAAATTGCTCAATATGGAAATGTGTGCATTGCAGCAGTGCATCTGGAGGGCTGGCCAGTAGACAACGAAAGGGTGTGACGACTCTGGAAAGAAAACTAAATTCAATTGTCTGGCGTCAAAACGGTGGTGGGATGAGTAGCCAGGATGGTGAGAGCCGTATTTTACTGTGCGGACATTTCCCCCTTTGTTCAGGACGCACCCCGAGCTGGCTTTGCCGTCAGCCCTGTGCCTCAGTGCACGTGACGTGCCCTCCAGGCAGCTTGCTGGAAAGTTCCCCCACCGGGCAAACCTCAGGCAGGCTGCCGTGGTGTCCTGCGGCCTCTCCTCAGGGGGCCCAGCCTTCCCCATGGTGACAGTGCAGGTGTCCCCAGGGTGCCCGCCTGGTGAGCTGGGCGGTTTCACCCTCCCAGCTCCGTATTTGGCACGTGAACCTTTGCTTAAAACCAGGAGTGTCTGTTTCAGTGAATATTCAGCTGAATATTCGCTTTCTTCGGCTTTTCCGCGTCTTCCGAGGGCTCTCAGGTTCCTCCTCGGCCAGTGTTCAGTCAAGAAGCATTTTTGAGCACTTAGAACATCTGTTACATGCCTCACATGCTAGATTTTGGAAGAAACACCGATGCACATGCACACACACGTGCACACCCACCCACACACACGCGCACACACGTGCACACACCCCCAACAGGCTGAACGGGGAGGCAAACAATCACTGCAGCTGAAACAGAAAAATGTCCACGGCCTGGTGCTGCCCAGAGGAGGAGCCGTGTTAGACTGTTTCCAGAGCTGGAGAGGGTTTCAGAGAGGGTTCTGAGGGATGAATAGAAGTTCAGTAGGAGGACTCCGGTGAGGAAGAACAGCATGGTAGGCCAATAGAGGAGCACTGGCAGAAACGCAGATATTCGAAGGGTGTGGGCTGGGGTGACAGAGGGTTGTTTGGACAAGCAAGGCCAGGTGCCTGTGGAGGGCTTTGAGGGGCAGAAGTAGCCCGTCGATGTGGATGACAGAAGACGGAGCAGACGTTTGACACACAGAGATGACACACAGCAGTGTCGGGAGGCTGATTCGTGTTGTCGTAGGAGGGAGAGTGCCAGGGTGCAGGGCTGGAGGCAGCGGGTGGCTGGCATTTTCCTGGTGACAGAGACCTTCCCCGACTGGCTGCCCACACCTGGGGTTTCCCTTCCTGAGTCGAAGAGACCCCGGGCAGGTGCACCCGCCCCTGGGCCGTTTACACATGCCCAAATGGACCACTGCGGCTGGCAGTGTAGACACAGGATCCAGCATCGACTCCGTCCGGAGACTTCGTGCTTCGACAAGACCCTGGGGCTGACCTGGGGACTAGCCAGACCCCGGAGTCCCAGTTACCGGAGGGGCGAGGGCCACACACGAGCCTGGCAGGCACTGCGTGGGGGCCCGGGTACTCACGGTCCCCTCCTGCGGCGGGCGAACCCTAAGTCCACCCCGGAGACCACGCGCCCGCTGACCACAGCCCTGCCTTCCCCGTGGAGCCTGGCCTGCTCCCGGCCTCCGTTCTGGGCAGAGCAAGGCCGGGCCTGTGCAGACCGGGCGCCCCCTCTCCCCTCCCTCCCTGTGGACGGAGGAGGCCGCGGACGTGCGATGGCGTCGGGGAGCCTGCTCGGCCAGAGGAGGCTGAGTGTCTCCTTCCTGCGTTGTCCGCAGCACGCACCCCTGCCGAGCGGTTCCCGGGAAGCAGGACCCTGGCGCGGGCAGGGGGTCGGGCCGCGTCTCCTATGCGCGGCGGGAGGTCCTGCAGCCCGGCCCGGCTCCTCCCCACCCCGCCTCGCCTCCGGCCTCCGGCCTCCCGGACTCTGCTGGGAGGGGAGCGGGCCTCCAGCTTGGGGGGCGGCGGTGAGCCGGCCTCCGGCGGGGGCTGTGGCTGGTGGGATCCCCGGCGGCTGGGGTGCGGCCAGCGTCCTCTGCAGAGAGGACACGCGGGCCCTGGATTGACGAGAGATCGAACGAAGGTGCCGCTTGCAGGGGTGCATCTGCAGCCCGGTGATCAGACGCCGATGGATGAGAGGGTGTGACGGCGTGGGGTGTCATCGTGCGTGGCTGTGGGTCCGCCTCGGCCCAGCGGGGGGCGCTGTTCCCTCCTCAGAGGAAGCCGTGGGCACGGTGGGGGCCGGGCGGGGGCGGGGGGTGCGGGCGGGGGGCAGCTTGCAGGTCATCAGTCCGGTTTTACAGAACAGGCACCTGAGGCCGAGGTCAGGGGCGCATCGGGGCCATCTTCTCCCCCCTGGTTGTGGGCACTTCTCCCCGTAGATCACCTCCAGGTTTTTATGGGCTATTTGCCCTTGTTGGCTGGTGTATTTTTTTTATGTTGATTTATTTTAAGAGAGAGAGGGAGAGAGAGAGAGTCCCAAGCAAGCTCTGTAAGGACACAGGTCCGATCCAGCCTTCCCCTGTACTTAAAGGGGAAGGCGCCGGCTTCTCCAGATGAAAGGGCACACATTAAGGAGGGACAACTCCTGCGGCAGCCAATGGGGAGAGGCCTGCTGATACCTTTGACCTTTCTAGAGGCAGGCCTAGTCACGCCCTACCTGGGGGTCCTGGGCCCACTCTGATTGGTTAATACTCCAGATGTTGTGATTGGCTCCCACAACTGCCAGTATTGATGGGGGGGGTAGGGATTGGATCACTGTACTCCTGTTGTCATTTACTGTAATTCCCCTTCCCAAACTTATAAAAGCCCTGCCCGGCGTTTGTTCGGGGCTCACTCCACGTGGCCAGCGGGTCAATGGAGTCGGTGAGCCCAAGGTTAAGCCTGTAATAAAGCCCTTTGCTTTTGCAGGCGTGACTCGGTCTCCCTAGTAGTCTCTGGTGCTTGTTTTGGGGTGATGTTACAAACTTGGGCACAACAGCTCCATGCTGTCAGCACAGAGCCCGATGTGGGGATTGATCCCATGAACTGTGAGATCATGACCTGAGCTGAGATCAAGAGTCAGACATTCACCTGACTGAGCCCCCCAGTTGCCCGGCAGATGTATCTTTAAAATCCCTGTCATCTGGTATCTCTTGTGTTCCTTCTGATATTATTTCCCCTCATTAGCTCTGTGCATGAGGTCTACAAATAAAATATGTGCTAATAATAAGTGTAACTATGAGTATATTAAAAAATTATCACTCCCTTTCTGCCTTTCTTATAAGCAAGAACCTAGGACTATGAGGCTGAAAGATCGCTATTTTTGTTACTATCGCAAAATAAAAAAGTCCTTTTACTTTGAAAAAGTATAAACTATTTCTCCTGTCTTTCTCCTTCCTGAGCTTCCTCTGTGTCCACGTTCACGCACAAATGTGAACGTCCCTGCTGAGAATTTACTAGCCTCCCAAAATGAGTGAACCGGGTGAGCGCACAGGCATGGTAGTTACATATTTGCGCATCAGGGTTGCTGTTTTCGTACAATTTAAAATATTAAAAAAAATTTTTTAAATGTTTTTTATTTATTTTTGAGAGACCGAGAGAGACAGTGAGAGCAGGGGGAGGGTCAGAGAGAGAGGGAGACACAGAATCCGAAGCAGCTCCAGGCTCCGAGCTGTCAGCACAGAGCCCGACACAGGCTGGAACCCACAGACCGTGAGATCATGACCTGAGCCGAAGCTGGACGCTTACCTGACTGAGCCACCCAGGCAGCCCTACAATTTAAAATATTTTTTAAAGTGCTGGTTCATCATGTGGCATGATCGATTCCAAAGGAACGCTTGAGAGAAAAAAATGGCTCTTTACAGAAAAGCCTGATTTGCTTGTAAGTGTTTTGTCATTTGGAGCCTAAGTCTTTTACCCATCAGCCCACAGGTGCCGGGCTGTTGTGGGGACTGTGGGGGATGGATATCTAGACTCCCAAAGCTTTCTCTGTACCAGAAAACACGCTCACCCACTAGGACTTACGTTCTAACAGACGACAACTAAATTTACAGGAAACGCCTGTGTCCCCCGGAAGCTACGGAGCAAAGTCTTCCCTGGGGGTTCAGGAAAGCTGCCTCCGAGCGTTACTGTCCCTAATTCTGTTGTCTCAGAGCCGCCTGAGAGAGATTTCTTAACTCCCTGTGTTTCTTCTCACGAGAACGCAGAACAATTCTCTGACTTCGTGACCCTCAGGACAACAGGTCTTGCCAACTGCGAGACTTTAGGGAAGTGTGGCGGCCGGCGTGCGCCCGTTGGAACCCGGGTCTCGGCTCCAGCGGGTCAGACTGTTGGGGGCGCGCCGCAGCCGGTGTCATCAAGTCTGTGGAGCCCGCTGCTGCCAAAGTCCCGGAAATGACTCACCAGGACACTCAATTCAGAAACATCCACGGCTCAGGAAATAGTAGTAAATTTGGAGGATTAAGTAGACCCCACTCATAATTAAAAAGCTGAATTGCTCTAGGAGTGAATTTCCTTCCTGAAACGTGAAATCTGATGATCTCGCCCACCTGCTCTGCCTCCCGTACCTCGCCGCTGCCTCTGTCGTGTGCCGTGAGTTACAGTTTCCTTAAACTGAGGTCACACCCGCCCGGGCCCTTCATCTCCTCCTATGCCGATGTGATGGGCTTCCCGTAAAATGTACCCTCACCTGTCGGCTGGAGGAATTTTTACTGCACTTCTGCGGGCTTTTTGTCAACTAGATTAGGAAACAGTAAGGAGGGGTGAAGCGAGGTTCTTGTCTTGCTTTTCCCGTATCGCGGGTGGCGACCCCGGCACCCCCCTCACTGCTGTGTCCGGTGCCCGCGACACTGAGCATTCACTCCACGTCCATCCTCCCCGCCCGGCGCCCCGAGCCCCCGAGCCCCCGCCTGGCGGAGGTCGATGGCAGCGCTTTGAAGGGCTGTGGCTTCCAGCTGGTGGGCAGCGCGCCGGGCGCCCACGTCTTTGAAGGCGGGCTCCCCAGTACTTTTGATTAAATATGGAAAAGCCGCTGGAAGAGGTTTGAAAGGAGACCCCCAGAATGTTCCAGCCCTCTAGTGCTGCAACGTCTCGAGCAGGATGAAATTAATGCGAAGTCTGAAATGAGACAAGGAGAGAGAGTGAGTGTGAGATCTCACTGAGCCTGGAGGAAAGTTCCAGAACCTCAACAACCAAATGGAAGATGGAGTTTGGCTATTGCACATGCTCACCACTTACTTCCACTTGGCCAGGCAAGCGAGCCCGGGTTGGGGCACGCTGCTGCGCTCACTCCTTGGAGTTTCTCCTGACCGTTCCAGCCAGAGGGCCCTCTGGTCCCTTTTGTTCCTGGGAAATTTAGGGTCTTCTTTGCTCAGGGCCCACGGAGCCCACTGTGTGTTAGTAGGCAGCCCCGGCCCCACGTCAGGCCACACAGTCGCACACGTAAACCGGCTTCTGGAGTCTGCACCTGTTCTAACCCCACCATCTGGTCCCCTCTGTCCCCCCCCTCTCTCGTGGCTTCCAGGCCTAGACCACACGTGCTGCTCAGGCTACCTTCCCTGCTCAAGCATCATTCCTGCCGCGGGGATGCGTACCCGGCCGGGCCCCTCACCGGGCTGCCCACCCGCCAGCCCTTAACACGGCCCATCTTACGGCGCCTCTCCGTTCTGGAAATGTGAACTGTCAGTGTTTAGTGACTGTGCTCGCCGCTCAGAGCCTCCGTTTCTCGTCCGAGGAATGAAGCCAGTTACCACCGCCCCCCTACCCCCCGCCTGCCTCTCCGGTGTCGGGCAGAACCTGACGGAGGGCGAGAACTCTGTGAACTGCAGATGCCGTGCAAACGTAAGGTGCTCCTGTTGCTTTGTCTTTGGAACACTGAACCCCAGCCGTGGAATCAGACTAAAAATCAAACGTGCAGATTTCCTTGGTACTACATTTTCCCTTCGGAAGATCAATATCACACTCTCAAGAATATTCTATTAATGGCATTTTTGGGGGGCTCCGAAAAAAAGACACAAGGTAGAAATATCCGGAAACCCTACGCTGCTCAGAGAACCGTGTGTTCTAATCCACCTAATTTCTGCTTAACCGGCCAACCGAGAATCCCTCTCTTTGAACCGTATTTATTGAATGTGTAAAGGGTCTCCGTAGTTTCTTCTCATTGTAGGAAGTGTAATCCACAACATGAATCTTTAATGCTTTTCATCTTCGAGAAAGAACTGCTTTATCTGAAAATATTAACTGCTCCTCGTGTAGATATACCCCGGGGTTAATGAAAAGATGTTGGTTGAAATCCAGCACGTATGGAGGTGGAACTCTGATCATTTGCTACTCATCTTTTTAAAGATGGAGTTTTAAGTGATGTTTTTATTTAGTTAAGAGGAAGGCACATCACAACTGACTGTCTCATATACGTTACGTCTTTGGCACCCCCTTCGCCCCATTTCTGAGCAAGCAAAATGCTCGCTGACTCTCAGAGGCCAGGCTCTGTGTGGTGAGGGGATGACCAAACCCCTCAGTGTTGCAAATGCCATAAGTTCATTCTGAAAAATGAGTCCAGTCAAACCACTGGCTAATTGAACCAGGGAAAAGAGAAGAGTTGTATAAAATTTGAACCGGTTCCTGTTTTGAGTGGCATTGCCAAAGAATCTAATTTTGGAGTTGTCTTCAGTACTTACGCTGGGTGCTCCTTGAGATGGGAAGGCTCCCATCTAGAGTGAAAGCAGTAAAGTTATGAGGCAAGACCAAATCCATAAATAAAGTCAAGGGACCACAGCACTTCGTGATTTAATAGCTTTGTCGTGGGCATAATTTTTATCAGCGTGTTTGAAATGTGGGCTTTCTGACTTAACGGTAATGCACGGAAGCTACTTGTCCACTTACTCTGTTTGGGCTCCTACCTCCTGCCTGTGAGCTGCCGCAGGACGGAGGGCACTCGGAGAAGGGGACCCGGTCCAGCTGGAAGGGGTCTTAGAGGGTCCCGGTCCCGCCTCCTGACTCCGCTGTCCCTGGTGGGGGAGCGGAGGGGAGGGGGAGAGAAGGCACCGGCCATGACCTCGCGGGGCTCCACGCTGGGTGGGCAGAAGGGCTCAGTGCAGAGCGTGCTCCGGGAAAGAAGACTCTGTCCCTCCCTGCGGTGTTGAGTGGAGTAAAATGGCCTCATTTTATGACAGCCACCGCCTCCCTGAAGTCAACACCCAGCCCGAGGACGCGAAGGGTGCAGCCTGGTGGAAATCCCGGGCTTCCGTCCTGTCTCCTGGGTGTCCCTTCTTCCTCCGGATCCAGGTCTGAGGCATGAAGGAGGCCACGGGTAACGCGTCACGAAGCGGAGGCAGCGCGGTCGGCCAGGGTGGGCACGGGAGTCCAGGGAAGCCCGGGGAGCCCGCTTTTCCTGGGACTGAGGCCGTTCTTACCCCCACGCACGGGGAGCGCTTTGGGATGCGCACCCAGCCCGTCACCCAGGGCCGCGATCTGGCGGCGAAGTCAGGCAGCCTGTCATCTTCCCTTTGCAATTCACTGACCTCTCTGGCCGGGTCACCCAGAGCCTTCGGAAGGGGACCTAAGCCTCTAGATACCTTTCTGTTTCTTTTTCAGGGGTTGGTTTTGGTGGGGGAAATTTCCGTAGAGTTAAGAGTCATATAGTGACGAGCACAACATGCATCGTGTTCTGGGTATTCGGTCAAAGTCTGCTGAGTTACAAAACACACACGATCACACGTTCTTCTCTGTAGGTCGTTGAAGGGAGAACCTAATTGGTTAATTTATTGGCCACTAGATGTCGCTGTTTACCCACCGACTGAGCGCCGGCTCCGGGTCCCTCCCCACCTGGTGGGGACAGGAAGGCTGTTCCGAGGCTGTGGCAGGTGCAGACATTTCAGGCTTGCTTCTCATAAGTAACCTGTTTTCTCTTGGGAAAAGACGGATTCCTGAGTTATTCAGTTCGGGATATTTTCTCCTTACTTCAATTTAGATCCAGAACTGATGTGTTTTCCCCTCCCCTCTTCTTTCATCCCCAAGAAGTTTCTTTTGCGAACACAAACGGGAGCTTCTATCCGGCGACTCGTCCCGGAGGCAGGACTGTTCGTTCCCACAAGGCTGTGAGGCCTCGTGCGTGACTCCGGGAGGGAACGGCCGCAGGCGCCTGCGCTGAGTTCCCACGCCGTCACGCTCCGCGGAGCTCTGTTATTCTCCGAGGTCGCGAGCGCAGCGGGCGTGAATCCTCTGCTGCCACTGCGGTTTGGGATCCGTGTGACCTGGGCCTCGTCACCCGGCTCTGATCCCCGCGCCCTTCCCTCTGGGGCAGGTTCTCCAACCCTGCGGGTTAGGACGGCAGGCAAGTACCTCGTTGAGTCTCAAGGCTCCTTGGTCCCTGGGGCCCTCTGTTCGGGTCCGGGTTGGCTGGACGGACGGCCTAAGACTCTCACGTTCCCTTTGTCCTCAGATGGGCCGGACGGAACTCGCTCTGTCTGTACAACGTGCTCAGGTGTGGGTTGGTCCAGATGGTTGGAATTCCTGAGTCAGAGCCTTGTCGTGAAAGGCACACAATTGACTGACTTACCCTTATTGTCTTCGCGGATTTCACCACTGCAACCGGGAACCCAGAAAAAGACAATCTTGATGAGGAGGAGCCTCCGGGTTTATTTAATTCAACTCCTTTCTTCTGGCTTCTTGTTCTTTCTCCAACATTCCATGGAGAGCTGCGAAACCCCTTTAAAGGGAGGTTTCTCTTACAGTTTCCCTAAAGGGGAGGCTAACGACTTGTGGAAAACCAGAGGCCCACCGGGACGGCTCCTGGCCGCCATGTTGCCTCCGCCTCGACCCTCTGTCCCACAGTGAGGACAGACAGACCGCCGTTTATGTTTCTGGAGCCAAAGGCGTTTCAGACGGATTAATAAGGACGGGCAGCATTAGCGGAGCCTGGTGGGTGTGACGGGCCCCTTCCCATGATGTGGCTCTGCCAGGTTCTCGAGGAATCCCCAACTTCCAGGGAGGAAACCCGTACAAAGCAGTTAAAAGGCTAGTGTAGACCACTTAGGTCAATGAGCAGAACCTGCTTGAACTCCTCTAGGCCTCTCGTTGCTTCCTTTCTAGCCACTCAGCTGCCCCCAGGAATATTGGTCTGGGTCTCTCTGGACCCCCTACTGGGGCTCAGTCGCACTTACACAAATTCAAAGGCAGAACAGCCTGCTCAGTTTTCTGTCTTCAACCAGAATCTGAGACAAGAATCAGGCTCTATGGGTCTGCATTACGGAGTCTGGAGCGGTGACCATGCACATTAATATATATGAGAAGAAGGAGATCCTCCAATATGCTTCTAAAGGCTCAGCCCACGCCAAGGAAGAGTGTGTGAACACCTGGATTGGTTAGAAGGTGGCGGGGGTGGGGGGCTGCTGCGTCGGTGAAGGTTTTCCCTCAGCCTATTGACTGCCCGAGGGTTTCCATTAATATTGATTTAGAAATGCCAATGGTGTTTATGCTGCTGAATATTCATCATCGTTGTCATTGGAAATATGTCAGTCTCTACGGGGTGGGGCACGGGATTTCAGGGACTTGGGGACGGGCGGGCTCAGCGCCGGCTTGAACTTTCTGCTCGAGTCTTAATTGCTTCTTGGAGGCCATCAGGCCCTCACTTAACCTGCTCTTCCCAGGGATCGTTGCAGGGCCTTGACTCTGCTCGCTGATTAAATGGTCGGGAGGAAGGGGGTTTTCATGCGGCCTCGGAGCATGGCGCACAGGCTGGAGGTTTCAGAATTGCACTGGAGGAGGTGTGTTTCCGCTAAGGACTTATTCAGACCTTTGAGATGTAATATTCAGCTGACAAAGCCCAGTGTAGGGGAAGAGGCATGAAGTCACAGAAAACAATCTGCAGACGGACACATTCGACCCCGCTTGCCAGGGGGCAGGGTCTTGGGACACGAGTCCCTGTGTCTCCGCAGCAGGACATGCACACAGATGCCGTAGCGCACGGCGGACCCAGGCGAGGCACTTAGACCTCCTGACCCTGGTTTCTTGACTTCCGGAATGGACAGGTTCCCCTTCTGACAGCCACCTACCGTCACATGATCGCTGGGACATGTAGCGACGGAGTTTCCCTGAGCGCCAGAGCATCTTCTAGAGGAAAACCTTGGGGCTGGCAGGGGCACGGAAAGTTTGACTTTACAGCTTTACGAGTCGCTCATTTCTGAACTTCCGTAGACTGAGTCTCATCTAAGAAATGAGAATGACGCCCCCGGCTCCATGGACTCAGTGTTCAGCTGGGCCCGGTGTCCGAAGCCCGAAGCCCCCGGAGCACCGGACCCTGGACATACTGTGCTTTCCCTCTACATGCATCCCTGGGATGAAGTTGAATTTATAAATCAGGCACCCCAAGAGATGAACAACAAAAAGCAATAGTAAGAAAACAATTGTAATCATGCCCTGTAAAAGAGATTTGCGAACGCGCTCACTCGCAAAATAGCATTATTGTTCTGTACTCGCCCTTCTCCTTCCTGTGATGATGCGGGAGGAAAGAATGCCCACGTGATGAGGTCAAGTGGGTGAGTGAGTGGGCATGTGGCGTAGCCTCAGGCTCTGCTGACCTCCAGACAACACGTCAGAAGGAGGCTCGGCTGCTTCCAGACCACGGGGGGCCGCAGGGGCCCGGAACCACGGAAGGGCCATCACCCGCACACAGTGGGTCCTCAGGTGATGATAGTGATGCCCTCCCTCCTCCCTCCCTATTAACAGATCTGCCTCTGAGAACGTGATTAGAGAATGTGAGGAACCTTGGGAGTGTGGTTCCTGTTTATAGATCATTAATTCCTTGGCCTTTGGGAAAATCACTAGTGCTACCCGCCAGATCGCTTGTCTTTTTGCAGTCTGAAACGAGGCTGTGAGACGTCCGCTCCGTGTGTCTTGACCCCGCACGAAGGATCGGTGGGACCCGCGGTGACGTCTGGGTGCACATGGCTCTTGCTGCTCAGCGGTTTGGGGGCTGTTCAGCCGCTTGTTCTGTTTTGATTATTCATTATTTCTCTTCATTATCAAGAGGAACTCCTGTCTATTTCCAACGCATGCCAGTAGAGAATGTCGTGGAAAGGGACACACAGCTGGATGTAGAGAAGTGGCAATAGCCCGCCAAGGACTGGTGTGATGAGGGATGGCTGTTCTAGAATGTTCCATTTAGCCCCAGGCTTCCTAGCAGCGTGGGCAAAACTAGGGAGGAACAGGTTTTGTGTTTTTCATGGTCAGATATGCTTTTCATGAAAGGCAGCGTTTTCCTGATGTAAATTCGAACAAGGCTCGGGAGAAATTGATGGGAATGCGGGAACTGGCAGCCTTTTTGAAGACTGTCTGTCATCACTTGGGCTCCCATTGGCCAAGAGCATCTGCATGAAGGTGATCTGGGTGGGTGGGGGGCTGTGATAGCAGAGTCATCCGGGCACGGGGTGTAGACACCCTCCTAGATGGGAAGATGGGGTAGATGTGCAGCCTTGTTTATTTAGATGGTGGATGATCCCAGCCCCCGGACACCCCGTAATCGACTCAGTCCTGCTTGCACACGGGCTGGCCCGAGGCATTTCTGTGCACGGGCAGGGAGGAGGAGGCGTGGATGTACCTACTCAGCTTCTAAAGCAGGGATCCACGGGGCACCTGGCTGGCTCGGTCAGTTAAGCGTCTGACTCTTGATTTTGGCTCAGGTCATGATCTCACAGTTGTGAGTTTGAGCCTCACGCTGGGCTCTGAGCTGACAGTGCAGAGCCTGGAACCTGCTTTGGATTCTGTCTCCCTCTTTCTCTGCTCCGCCCTTGCTCATGCTCTCTCTCCCCCGCCCTCTCCCCTTCCTCTGCATGTTCTCTCTCCTCTCAAAATAAATAAACTTAAAAAAAATAAAATGGAAATCCACAGACATCCTAGCACTGTGCATGAACGAATTCTATTCAATTCCATTCAATTCAGTTCATTCTCAATCTTCAACTTCCAAGGGACCCCAGCAGGCACCCGCTCCGCGCAGGGGGCACCAGGGGGCATAGGAGGGATGCAAAGGACACTTGTTCTTGTCCTTGGTGCGTGGGCTCCAGGCGAAGGAGGTGGAGACACAACTGGAGAGAGGAGAGAACGGGGCGACTTTACTGAGACCCAGAGGAGCTGCCGGAGCGGCTGGGGGGGAAGCGGGAGCTCCGTGGAAATGTTCTGTTCTAATTTACGGCGGTGGGTTGCCCTTCTGGGTAACAATCCTGTTCTGTTATATATTATCGTGGAGTTCCCAATTACGCCGTAGTTGAAAAAATATTTTTCCTGAGGGTTAATGTTTACATTTACAAATGTGTACAGCTTAACTAACAGTTTAAATGGAAATTTTAATGTATTCTATGAATTGTTGGCTCATTTGCATATTTTATCAATTCACCACCATTCCAGGTTGTATACAGTGCAGTAATTAGAAACAGAACTAAAAAGGACTGTGCGTTAAAAAAAATTTCATTTCAGAATGTAAAATGCTGGCGGTTCAATGGTGTTTGCGCCAAGTGCGGACGTGAGGGGCTGGGCTCCTGGGGACCTAGGTGCACACGCGGGTGGGTGGGGCTAGGGCCGGCTGACTCGGCAGGCGCCCCCACGGCCCCTCATTGCTGGGTGTCCCCGGTGTTCTCACGGGCACCCCCTCTGCCCCACATCTTGGCCCAGACCCAGAACTGCAGGCTTCACGGGCCAAGTAGCTGGGCAGGGGGGAGCCGGGCAGGGGGGAGCTGGGCAGGGCGAAAGCCTGACTAAAGTCCGGAAGGGCAGTTGCACGAATTCCTCACACTGGTGGCCAGTTCTGTTCACAGATGTGCACCGGGGACACCATCGGATCCGTGTGTAGCAGATAATCATTCGGAGAAACACCTCAGGGGCTGCGCAAAAGAACCAAAGCTCATGGTGGCCCCTCCTCTCCTGCCTGCTCGGGGTCATGACTGTCCTTGTGCTCAGGACTGGCCGGTGCATGCGGTGGGCACACAGTCAGACTCCGTCCATGCACACTGTGTCATCGGTGTCATGGTCGTGGGCACACAACGTCCCACGCACGCTGTGTCGTCGGTGTCACGCACCACTGAGGGGACAGGATGGCAGGTGCTCTCTGCTGGCCGCACACGGGGCCGGGAGCCAGCTCTTCCCGAGCACCACCCTCCACGGCGACTGTCGCAGGCTGTCCCTTCCACAGACACAGAATCTGAAGCAGCTCCAGGTTCCACACCGTCAGCACAGAGCCCAACACGGGACTCAAACTCATGAACCGCGAGATCATGACCTGAGCCGAGGTCAGATGACTGATCGACTGAGCCACCCAGGCGTCCCAATAATCAGCCGAGTTTTGAATCATTGTCATCACGATGGTAAGGCTGATAGAAGTGACAACCAGCATTCCCTGAGCGGTGTTCTCAGTCCTGAGGCTCGGACTGGTCGCACAAGGAGCCCCAGCCTACGTGGATGGCAAGCTGTGACACAGACCAGGACTCAGGACACGTCACTCCCACCTCACTGCCCAGGCCAGGGCTTTCAAACCTCCAGGCACATCAGCCACTCAGAATCATCAATCCCCTTTTGCACAAAAGGGAGTTGAGGCTCAGGAAGGTCCCAGGTGGACAGAGCATCTCCGGCTGC
>PISW01015429.1:0-16906 GCA_004023785.1 Mungos mungo
ATGTGAGGCGAGCAGTACCATTTATTCTGTGAACAAATACATGACTAAGACAGTGTTTCTTCTGTCTTGGTACACACAGGAAACAGAGTGAGAGATGTAAAAGTAAATAAATGTGATAGAGTGATGTTGCATTGAAATCTGGGGAAGTAGATCCCCAAGTGCTGACTCTTTATTTTTAATTGTTTTCGAAAAGGATGACATTTTCATGGGTGTTCGTGAGCCTTTGCAGATAAGTCTATAGGTACTGAGGCTTGACAGTGGTGTTGGAATTCTTTAGGGGGAATGAAGGCAGTGAGTAGTCCAGGAAGAAATAGCAGCAGAGGAAATTTTGAGACTAAGTAAAGCAGCAGTTGTGTTGCTTGATAGAAATCCTTTGTATTGTTTTCACTGTCAATCAGGAAGTGTGTCTGCAGAATGAACCCACAGTGAGACCAAAGAAACTTATGTTTTGCTAGTGGGTTGAAATTTATTTCTGAAATTAGTGACTAGTAAGTGCAGGTATTATGTCAAGGACAGCTATGAACAGGTCCGCTTTATGAAAAAGGGACCCAAGTAATTGTGAGGAAGAAACTATTGCTGCATTCAGAGTGTGAGAGGGATATTGATGGATAGAAATAACACCATGAGCATGAGATAAGAGGCAAGATGGGTCTCTGAGGGGGTGGAAATTATGGATATAAAACTTCAGATGAATGTTTTCATTCATTCTTATATGTGTTCCAGAAACAATGGCAGATATGGTCAGTTTATTGAAAATTTTCAAACGATGTATGTGGCATCATTATTTTATTTTACTGATAGAAAGTGAAAGGAGGGAGACTGCTTATACACAGTATATAATGGAGTCTTAGGGACATGTTTCCAAAGATTTTGCACTTCATTAATTATTAAATTTTTCAATCAACTCACCTTTTTAACAGTTCTACATTTATAAAAAATTTGCTGTGGTAGTTCAGAGAGTTCAATAAGCTCCCTTACCAGTTTCTGTTGTTATGAACACAGCTATCTCTCTCATGTTACATTTAATTTTTCTCTTAGATGAGCTCCACACACTGTGACTTTTCTTACTCCTTTGTTCTTGAAACCAACTGATAGTTTTGAGGACTACTGGTCAGGCATTCTGTAAAATAATCTTTTGGAAACGCCTTATGCTTTTGTTCATGAGTAGACTATGGCCGTGGATATTGGACAAGAAGACCAGAGAGGGAAGCTGCTATGTTCATGTCATGCTATCAAGCGTTCACACTTTCAAAAAAACTAATTCTCATTGGTGTTGATACTGATGTCCTGGCTGCCATGGGTTTTGTCAAATATCCCCACTGTGGTTATTCATTCAGTGCTCCTGTAGGGATTGTCCATGTGCAGCCCCATCTGTAACTAGTGGGAGTTTTCCTTCACTTCTCTGAGTGCAGATTATCTCTGTAAGTCATTGTTAATCTTTTGCACTTGAGAGTGTTTCTTGTCTTTATTGTTTAATTATTTATTTTGGTGTGGGCTCCCCTGAAATTTAGTATGTAACTTGGGTTTATTTTGATGTTCCACTTGTTCCAGCTTTGGCAATGGGGATTCCCTTCAGCTAGCTGACATGTCTGCTGGGCATGTGCCCATCATTCTTGGTTTTTGAGGGTAGCATAACATTCCTGTCCTACAGGAAAAGATGCTCCAGCTCCTTGTATTTCCACTCTGATCCTTAAAAGCATTTTTTTTTTTTTCTGCAAGGGGCCCGGTTCCATCTGATTGGAACAGGGGATTAGAACCAAGACATGGGTGCCAGCTGTGCTTGCTGCTACTAGGGCCTCTATATCCCAGGAGTTGACCAGGGAAGGCACCATATGAGTGTTTACTACTCTGTGTCTATGCAGACATCCATGCGTGCATCCATATGTAAGCCTCCATATCTATGTTATGCTAAAGCAAGTTCACACTGATGACTCCAACACTAGTTCATTACCACAAGGCTCATAGTAGCCTCTCCACCATGCTTAAATGTAAACTCCCACATCGAATGTGATAACCTCATTCCCACCATTACTGGCCATTTCCGTATATCTTCACTTTCAGTTCAAAAGTGCAGAAGTATCAGCATTGTTAACAATATCCTCTGGGGTACACCTTTTTCAAGTATGGTGCAGTGCTTCTGTGCAAGTTCTTTCATCTCCAGGTTTCAGAATCCACTCATTTTCCAAATCACGTATTTCTGCACTTTTTTTTTTTTGCCCACTTGCTTTTCTGAGATTGTCTCATACGATTTAAATACATTTAGGTTGTTGTTTTCACATGGTACGTTTCATACTGTGTTTAGCTGTTCAACCGAGTTTTGTGTGTATGCTGATTTGTATTCTCCAAATTTCCTGAATCTGTGTATTATTTTAAAAGTTTTTCCTGTTTTTAGTGCTAGCTATTTTGTTAAAATAAGATCACCTTTTCTATGAGAATTCATATTATTTGTCCTTTCTAATTTTGATGAATTTTATTTCCTTTCCTCTCTTCGTTTTTCCTCCCCCCTTCCCTCTCATTTTTCATCCCTCTGTCCCTTTGTCTTCTTTCCTCCCCTCTTTCTTTCATTTTTTCTTTCTCCCACCCTCCCTCCCTCCCTCCATTCCTTCCTTCCTTATTACTCCTTCCATCCTTCTATATTCCTCCCTCTATTTCTCTCTTTCTCTTCTTCCCTTCCTTCGTCCTTCCCTCCTTCTCTTCCTTCCTTCCTTCCTTCTATCCTTCCTTCCTTCCTTTTTTCCATCCATCCTTCCCGCTTTCTTTCTTTCTGTCTTTCTTTTTGTTTTTCCCTCTTTCATGGCTAATTTCTCTGTGTAAAACGTTCAGTCCCATATAGCATAGAAGTTATGAAAGCAGACATGCTTGTCTTTTCCATATAGAGGAGCTGTTTTCTGCCATTCAGTATTGAGATTGATGTTAAAGGTCAGTGTTCACAATGACCTATATCATGTTGAGGAAATTTCCATCTATCTCAGCTTCTTGAATGTTGTTATTATGGAAGAATGCTAAATTTTGTCCAAATTTTTCTGTGTCAGTGGAGATAATCATGTGCTTTTTATCCTTAATTCTGTTAATGTGATATACTATCTGAAGGATATTCATAAATTAAACCATCCATGCCTTGCGGTAATAAACCCCACTTGGACATGATGAACAATAGTTTTCTACACCATGGTCACAAGGTTGCTATGCTTGAATGAGGATTATTTAGTCTGGTGGTGATGGTGGAGGGCACTTAAGGGGAAGAGCACTGGGTGTTATATGGAAAGCAATTTGACAATAAAATATTATGGGAAAAAAGAAAAAAAAATAAACAAGGCATTTAAAAATAAAAAAAAAAGACTTTCACATCAGTATTCGTTGGGAATTTTGTTCTGTACTTTTCTTGCAATGTCTTTTTATGGATTTGATATCAGTGCAATGCTGGCCTAATGGAATAAAGCAGAAAGTGTTTCCCCTTGAATCTTTTTTGGACGAGATTGAGAAAGATCAATGTTCATTCTCCTATTTCTGTGTGGTCCTTCTGATGCTTAACAATGATTACTCCACTGGAATTCCTATTGGTAGAAAATGTATAAGAACTATAGAATGAAACATGTTAAAAACATGCTTCTCTTCATTCTTAATTTCTCTTAATTTCTGTGATCATGCTGGTGCCTTTACAATGTGCTCAGGCATGTTCATCTCATGACATCACGGGTACACTGTCAGTATGACTAAGTCTCATGGTGTTGATATTGGTGTCCTGGCTGACATGATATTTATCAGGTTTCTCTTTCCCCTTTCTTTCCATCCAGTACTCCTGTGGGAACTTTCTACGTGCAACCTCATTTTTATGTAGTGGTAGGTATCTTTTACCTCCTTAAGAATAGAATATTTCTGCAAATCCTTGGTTGTCTTCTGCACTCAAGATTGTGTTTTCAGTATTTATTTTTCTGTTTTTTACAGTATATACTCTGTGTTATAATACAATCCTAGTTTATTTTGTTGCTCAAATTGTTTCAGCTTTGGCAATGGAGAGCTCCTTCCGTTAGCTGATATGTCCCTTTGGCTTGTCTCCATCATTCTTAGCTTTGGGGGGACAGCATTTCATTATGTGTTAATGGAAAAGATGTTTCAGCTTCATCTTCAGCTTAATGTATTTTCCTCCAGAGCCCTACAGTCAGTCATTTCTGCGAGGAGCCCTGTTTTATTTTATGGAATCATGGGGTTAGATTCAAGATCTTGGTACCTGCTGTGCTTGTTGCTATCAGGGTCTCTATATTTCCTCAACTGACCTGGCAAGGACATGTATGAGTGTTTGCTACTCTGTGTACATGCAGACATCTATACATGTGTCTATATGTAACTCTCTACATTTTGTATATAAGCAAAAGCACGTTCATACTGATGGCTCCGACTCTAATTTATGACCAAAGTTATTTAAGAGTTATTCCACTTTGATTACATGTCATGTCCCACACCAAATGTGATAACCTCATTCCTACCATTTGCTGGCCATTTCCTTCTATGTTCAGTTTCAGGTAACATGTGCAGAAGTATCAGCGTTGTTGACAGTACTTTCCGGGATACATTTCCTCCAGTGCAGAGCCATGCTTCTGTGCAGTTTCTCTGATGTCCAGGTTTATGGAGTCTTCTCTTTTCTCAGATCTTGTTTTCTGCACTTTTCTTTTTTTAGCCCAGCTGTTTCGCTGATGTTATGTCCTGCAATTGTATTACAGTTAGGTTGTTTTTTTCTCATGTACTTTCAATGGTAGGATTCCATTGGTTACCTGATTTTTACATTTGCATTGATTTACATTCTGCAACTTCAATGAATTCCTTTATTACTCTAAGAGTTTTTCTTGTATTTTTTTCTTTCCATAATATTTTATTTCAAATAGTTTTCCATACAACACCCAGTGCTCTTCACCATAAGTGCCCTCTACCATCCATTTGTAAGAAAGTGGAGTTTTTCTTGTTTTTAATTCTTTAATGTTTTAAAATTTTTCATGTCTTAAAAATTTTAATGTTTATTTATTTTTTAATGAGAGTGGGACGGAATGTGAGTGGGGTGGGGCCCAGCTGGTTGGAGACACTTTTTTTTCTGATTAGTTGCTATGTCTGGTACTCGCAAGACCACGTTGCAAAAGAGGTATGAAAAAAAACATGCTTTTCTTCTCTTAACTTAGGGGTCACTCTCAGTGTTTCATATTTAGAATGATTTTATGCTTGGGGTTTGTATATGGCCTATTTTGTGTTGTGGAAATTTCCATCCATTCGGAGTATCTTGAACACTTTTAGCATTAAGGAATGCTCCATTTTGTCTCATTTTATTTACCCTCTGTTGAAATTCTCATGTCCTTTTATCCTTCATTCTTTAAATGGGGTGTATTATACTGAGAGAGATGTATTAGTTCAACCATTCTGGCCTTCCTCGAATAAATGCCATTTGGTCATGATGCAGAATCCTTTTCTACACCATGATTCAAAGGCTGCATTGCTTCAATTGGTTCACATAAAAATTCCTTGGGAATATTGTTCTGTACTTTCGTTTGCTTGCAATGTCTTTTTGTGGCTTTGTTATCAGTGCAATGCTAGCCCAATGGAATAAAGGAAGAAGTGTTTCCTTTTTGAATTATTTTGGAAGAGTTTGAGAAAGATTGATGTTAATTCTTCTAATGGTGTGTGAGTCCAGTGACCCTTAGCCGTGACGACTGCACTGGAATGCCTGTGTCAAAACCTGCAGTTCTCCTAGGAGAAAGCTCTTTGACTCCTGGGGTAGCCTGTCCCTTGCTTCCTAAAAAGTTGTGCCTCAGGCACAAGAGTACACAGATTTACAATAAAGGAGAACACTCTCTCTCCCTACCCACAATCGTGTGTGTGTGTGTGTGTGTGTGTGTAGCACAAGGAGAATTTATCAGTGAAGTACACACTCATAGAACATTCATAGCAGGCTGGAGCTGTCTTATGCAATAGAAAATGGAGCATTTCGACCAACTGGAGACCTCGAGTAAGGATAAGAGAGAATGACAGAGAATTATGGAGGAATGAATTATGTTCCATTTGTATACATTGTATAAAAGGTATCCTGTTATAGACAGAGGTCATCTGTAACATATGCATATAACAGCAACAATAAACTGTAGCGTGCATTGCCTTAGAATGTTTCCACATGCAGGAGGCTTTGAGCTCTTCTCATTTACATCCAACTCCTCCTCCATTTGTGTTCGCTGCTCTGTTCACAACTTTCTCTTTGATGTTACCTGATGATTTTGGATGAGCTCTTGACTCAAGGTCTTTGCTTTGTGATTTCTCTGCCTTGCCTGGTTTTCACAAAGTTACCCACATGGTTCATACATCCCTTAGTTTTCCAGGCCGGAGGCCCCTGATCAGACAGGACACAATGGCAGGTTTCCCTTCCCCTGAGGGCTCCTTTGTCCTGGATTATTTTACTTGTTATTTGTAACCACCACCTAAAACATCATTTACTCATTCATTAAGACTGTATTCCTCTGTCTGACACACACATACACACACACACACACAGCACACACACATGAACAACTAAGTTTTCTTGTTTTCAAATACACATCACTACTTTTTGCCTTGCTTTCAAAAAACTTGTTACAAGATAATTAGTAAGTTCTGTTGGGTGAAAAAAAGTCCTCAGGAAATTTGTGGAGAACATTGTTTTGAATTAGTGTTTTGATACTGAATAAGAATCGCGAACAGTTTCAGCCTCACAGAAAACATGCAGTATTTCAGAGTCCTTAAAATTTTCTGGTACATGATGTAGACTGGTAGGAATGTGTAAGAAATAATAAATGCATCATGTTGAAAACACAGCATCTCCTCTAATTCTGTAATCATGCTGGTGTCTTTACAATGTGCTCTTGTCTCTGTTCCAGCAGTTTGCATCAGTTACATGGAAGGAAGAAACCAAACCCGTGTTACACAATTTATCCTCCTGGGACTCTCAGACCAGGAGGAGCTGCAGTCACTACTCTTTTGGCTATTCCTGTCCATGTACCTGGTCACCTTCACTGGGAACCTGCTCATCATCCTGGCCATTATCACAGACTCCCGCCTCCACACACCCATGTACTTCTTCCTCTCCAACCTGTCCTTTTCAGACATCTGCTTCACCTCCACCACCATCCCAAAGATGCTGCTGAACATCCAGACGCAGAGCAGAGTGATCACCTATGAAGGCTGCCTCAGCCAGATGTACTTTTACGTGCTTTTTGGAGGATTAGGCACCTTCCTTTTGACAGTGATGGCCTATGACCGGTTTGTGGCCATCTGTCACCCCCTGCACTACATGGTCATCATGAACCCCAAATTCTGTGGCATCCTGCTCCTGGGATCCTGGGTATTGATTTTTCTCGACTCTCTATTACATGATTTAATGATTTTGCAACTTTCATTTTGCACAGAGTTGAATATCCTTCACTTTTTCTGTGAACTCAATCAGGTGATCCAACTTGCTTGCTCTGATACCTTCCTCAATGACCTGGCCTTGTATCTGGTAAGTGGACTTCTGGGTGTTGTTCCACTCACTGGCATCATTTTCTCTTACTCTAGAATTATATCTTCCATTTTGAAGATTTCATCTGTGAGGGGCAAATATAAAGCATTTTCCACATGTGGGTCTCATCTCCTGGTGGTAGCTTTGTTCTATGGTACAAGCATTGGTGTTTATCTTAGTTCTGCTGCCTCAAAAAACTCCAGGGCAAGTGCCATAGCCTCAGTGATGTACACGGTGGTGACACCCATGCTGAACCCCTTCATCTATGGTCTGCGGAACAGAGACATCAAGGAAGCCCTGAGAAAGCTCTTTAGCAGAGAGACATTCTCTGCCTATAGGATTTTTTGTTTGAAGATAATGATATGACTAACAGGGTTTAAAACCCTAAAATTCCTATATCATGATATTTAAATCTGTTCAGAGACTGACAATTTGCAGTTCATCTTTCTACAGTATTTTGTTGCTAAAGGTTTCTCATACACGATAAGGAACTGTTTCTTCTCTTTTTTTCTGGAAGTTTATATATTTATTTTGAGAAAAAGAGCAAGAGCGTTTTGGAGGATCAAAGACAGATTTAGGATATATCCTAAGCTGTGTCTATGCTGTCAGCCCAAGCCTGAAGTGAGGTTTCATCTCAGAATGTGAGATCTTGAATGTGTAATCCAAATCAAGTTTTAGACGCTTACCTGACTGAGTCACAGGTAACATTTCTCTTCCTTTTTTAAAATCGTTTCGACCTCTAATCAAATTGCATTGCATGGGTTAAAAGGTTTTTTTAATTTGTTTTTTCATATTGTGTGTGTATGTGTGTGTGTGTATGTGTGTATGAGAGAGAGAGAGATAGAGAGAGAGAGAAAGGGTAGGAGGGAGAAAGAGAGTTGGGGAGAGGCAGAGGGAGAAGGAGACACAGAATCAGAAGCAGGATCCAGAGTTTGAGCTGCCAGCACAGAGCCCGGCGCAGGGTTAACCCATGAATTGTGAGATTATGACCTGAGCCGAAGTCAGGCATTCAACCAATTGAGTTACCCAGGTGCCCCCATTGAATAGGTTTTTAAGAACATATATGTAATATAGAAAATTGAGTACTTATAATGTATTGGAAGAACAGTGGACAAATGTGAAATGCTTCTGTGGGTTGAAACCGGGTATTTGTTAGAGTGTGTGTTTTCGCAGGGAAATCATTGAACATATCAGAGGTTATATACAGGTTTTTAGACTTTTATGTCAATATGTATTGGATGGAGGTCACATCTTAAAGAGCAGAGGCACCTGGATCCATGTGTGATTAGTTTGCAATAATCCACCTTTACTATGCTATCTCTAGTGTTCCATCCCGCAGTCCAAAACATAAGTGTGAAGGTAATAGAAATGCAACTCCTGATGTTTCAAGCCTTGATGGTGTCATTCTTGATGATTTCCCCAGGGATGCCTTATTACTTTTTTTTTAATGTTTTGGTAGGCAGCAACACTGTCTCGTGATTTCCCTCAGCACCTCCTACCATAAAAGGCTCTTAACAGATCCTAAACACAATATGGCTACTGTGCCTCTTGCTGCCTGCATCTTGACTAATGCTGCACCCCGAGATTAGGCAGTCATAGCAGGATATACTTCATGGACCTAACCTGTGCTGTGTGAGGCAGAGTAGGATGAATGTCTCCTGATCATCTATCTTAGAGGCCACCACTTGGATTGTAAGTGATAATGGTAATTTTCTATTACCTGATTCACAGTTTTCCCAGCTGAAATTCCATAGATCCTTTCAAACACTAGCATGCAGGTAAATGTTCATGGAACTATCTCTCAGAGGCAAAGACAAAAAGAAACAGGGAAAGCAAGAAGAAAGGAAGAACATAAGAACAAATGAATAAAGAAGAGGCCTTACTTGTAGTATTTGCCATTTTCCATGGTATTAGTGCTTTCAAATTGTGCAATATCAAGGCACCAGTTTTAGTTCAGACCAGAGAACTCATGAACCATTATAAGCTAGGTAGTGACATCACCTCAGAGCCTTTGGAATGTGTTTGGAAAAAAGTGAAAAGCATTTGTTGCCGTTTTCCAACCTTCCATCAAGTGTAAATGGTTCTGTCAATTGAGGCACTGGGCCAGTGAGCAGTCAGGACTCATAGATAGAAAGTATGACCCTTCATTGTGATGACTCTGGTCAATCTTTTCTTCATGATCATTGGAGGCAGTTTTTTATGTTTTTTGGTTTGTGTTTTTCTTTTATTAATTTTTTTTTTTAGTTACACATATCGATGGGTCCTTTGTAAGCTGTCTGTCATTTTTGTTTCTTTGAGACACCAAGGTGAATTTGCCATTTCCAAAAATGAACTATTGGGATCTCATCAAGATAAAAAGTTTCTGCATTGCAAAGGAAACAATTAAAAAAAAAAAACCTAACAGGCAACTGACAGAAGGGGAAAAGATAGTGGCAAATGGCATATTGGACAAAGGGCTAGTATCCAAAATCTACAAGGAACTGACCGACCTCCACACCCGGAAAACAAATAATTCAGTAAAGAAATGGGCAGAAGACTTGAATGACACTTCTCCAAGGAGAACATCCAGATGGCCAACAGGCACATGAAATGATGCTCAGTGTCACTCAGCATCAGGGAAATACTAATCAAATCCACATTGAAAGTGGCTAAAATGAACAAATCAAGACATTCTAGATGCTGGCAAAGATGTGAAGAAACGGGCACCCTCCTACACTGTTGGTGGGAATGTAAACTGATACAGCTGCTCTGGAAAACAGTGTGGAGGATCATCAAAAAACTATCAGTAGAACTCCGCTATGACCCAGCAATAGCACTGCTGGGGATCTACCCAGGGGATACAGAAGTACTGATGCATAAGGGCACATGTACCCCAATGTTCATAGCAGCACTTTCAACAATAGTCAAATCATGGAAAGAGTGTAAATGTCCAACACCTGATGAATGGATCAAGAAGATATGGGGTGTGTATATATATATATACACACACACACACACACACACACAATGGAGTACTACATGACAATGAGAAAGAATGAAATCTGGCCATTTGTAGCAAAGTGGATGGACCCAGATGGAGTCATGCTCAGTGAAATAAGTCAGGTGAAGAACAGATACCATATGTTTTCACTCATAGGTCTAACAGGAGAAACATAATAGGAGACCATGGGAATGGGAAAGGGGGGGAAAAGAGTTGGGGAGAGGGTGTGAGGCAAATCATGAGAGACTTTTGAATGCTGAGCACAAACTGAGGGCTGAAGAGGGAGGGGGAAAAGGGAAGGGTGGTGATGGTCATTGAGAGGGGCTCTTGTGGGGAAGAGAACTGGGTGTTATATGGAAACCAACTCGGTAATAAACTGTGTGAAAAATAAATATTTGGGAAAAATTCAATCACTGTAACACACAGGAATGAGAGATGCTGTAAGAATCCTGTGAAAACTCTCAATAGATGCAGAAAAACATCTAAAAAAACAAACACAAAAACAAAAATCCCTGTGCTTCCACCAATGTTGGTGAGAATAGTCAATTTTTACACACCTTGAATAGAAAACCTCGAATGGTTTTGTCTGGCTGACATGGCCTCTGGCGGTTCAAGAGGGGCTGATCACAGGACAAAGGCATTTCAGTTTCAACACTTCCATGATAATTCTGTCATATGAGGGAGAAGCTCTGTACAGCTAGTCAGGTAAGACATGATAGGCCTCCCAAGCTATTTCTCAATGACTTATGAATTCTCTGTCCTCTGATCCCTTGGTTTGGGTGTACTTTGTGGTATCACACAACACAAACCCATCACCACCACCTTGGCTCCTTGTACTTTGATTCCTTTCTCTGTATCACATTAAGCTATTATGGCACTGAAATTCCTTTTTTTTATAGTCCATTTATTTGCTTTGAGAGAGAGAGAGAGAGAGAGAGAGAGAGAGCAAGGTTGGGAGGTGCATCGAGAGGGATAGAGAGAGAATCCCAAGTAGGCTCCACTCTGCCAACACAGAGCCCACTGTGGGTCTCGAACTCACAAATTGTCAGATCATAACCTGAGCCCAAATCTAGAGATGGATGCCCAACTGACTGAGCCGCCCAGGCCTCCCATTAATTTGTTGTAAAGTATGTCACTCTTTTTTTCATTTTTGTTTTTCAGGGGAAAATACATATAAATTTTTTAAAACATTTTGATATCTACTTATATGGCATTAAGTCCTTTCTCACTGTTGAGCAACCACCACCTCGATCCATCTCCAGAACTTTCTCATTGTCTCAAACTGAACTTCTGTCTCCTTGAAATACTAAATTAATCCTGCCCCTCTGCCCAACCCCTTTCTCCTACCATACTACCTTCTCTTTCTAAACCTGATTACCTTAGGTATCTCATTTATTGTAATGCATAATATAGGTTCATTTGTGCTGGCTTCATTCAGTTCACATGCTGTCCGTGAGGTTCATTCAAGTTGTAGCCTGTGTCACAATTCCATTCATGTTAAAGGCTGAATATGTTCTACTTTATGCGTTCACCACACTTTGTTCATCTGTGTGTTTGTGATGGACATTTGGGTTGTCTCCTCATTTTGGTTACTGTGAATAAAGGTGTTTTGAAAATTGGTGTACAAAAATCTTTTCTAATCCCTGCTTTAAATTCTACCAGTATAGGGAAGGCTGAGTGGCCCTGTTGGTTGAGTGTCCAACTTCAGCTCAGTTCATAATCTCAAGTTTGTGGGTTTGAGCCTTGAGTTGGGTTCTGTGCTGACATCTCAGAGCCTGGAGTTGGCTTTGGATTCTGGGACTCTGTCCCTTTCTGCTCACCCCCCCCCCACTCATGTTCTCTCTCGTCTCTCTCAAAAAAATTAAAAAATTAAAGATAAATATAAATTCTTTTGTAACATATACGTAGTTATGCAAGCAGAAGTGAAACTATGGAATGAATTGATCATTCGGTGTTTACATTTTGAGGAACTGGCATAATCTTTTCTACAGTAGCTGTGTCCGTTTTTATTCTTACCAGCAAGCACCACAGGGTTGCAATTTCCGCTTCACAACACTTGTTTTATGTTTAGTTTTTTTCTTTTCTATCTTTATTTTTATTTTTTCAACTCCATGTATAGTTTACTGTCAAATTGGTTTCCATATAACACCCAGTGCTCTTCCCCACAAGGGCCCCTCTCTATGACCATCACTCCCCCTTCCCTCCCTCCACCTTTAGCCCTCAGGTCGTTTTCAGCATTCAAGAGTCTGTTTAGCTTTTTAAAATAGTCATTCTCAAATATGTGTTGTGATATCCCATTATCTATTTGATTTGTATTTCACTAATGATTAGTCATGTTGTGTAATTACGCTTCTATGCCTATAACTTCTTTGGAGAAATGTCTACTTGAGTCTATCTCCTGCTCTTCTTTTTATTTTCATCATTGATTTTGTTTTTTTATTTGTTTAAAAATTTCCATTCCAGTATAGTTAACATACGGTGTAATAGTACTTCAGGTTTACAATATAGTATTCAGCTCTCCCACACAATGCCCGGTGCTCCTCAATTCCCATCACCTATTTCACCACCCCCCTACACCTCCCCTCTGGTAACCCTCAGTTTGTTCTCTATGATTAAGATTTTGTTTCTTAATTTGCCTCTCCTTTTTTCCCTTTGCTCATTCGTACTGTTTCTTAAATTCCACATATGAACAAAGCATATGGTGTTTGTCTTTCTCTGAATGACTAATTTATTTAGCGTAAGGTCCTCTAGCTATGCCAAGGTTCCAAAAGCAAGATTTCAATTTTTATTGGTTGATAAGTATTCCATTGTGTGTGTATATGTACCACATCTTCTTTATTCATTCATCTATCGGTGGGCACTTGGGTTGCTTCCACAATTTGGATATTGTAAATGATGCTGCTCTAAGCATAGGGGTGCAAGTATCCTTTGAATTTTTAAAAAATATGTTTGGGCTAATGACCCAGGAGTGCAATTACTGGGTTGCAGGGAGGTTTTTTTTTATGCCTTGGAAGAACCGCTGTACTCTTTTCCACAGTGGTGGCTCCAGTTTCAATTTCCACCAAAACAGCAAAGGGTTCCTTTTTGTCCAAGTCATTGCTCACACTTACTGTTTCTATTTGTTCTAATTTTTTGAAAAAATTTTTCATTATGGAAGCATCGAGGTACTCTACTGTACATGTGAAGTGAGGATTATACTGTATGTTAAGTAACTGGAATTTAAATGAGAGGATTGTCTTTTTTAAATTGAGTTGATTTTGCTGTGGAATTTTTTAAATTCTTTATATATTTAGTTATTAATCTATTATGAGATATGTAATTTGCCAATTTCTTCTCTTTTCCATTGTTTCTTTTCCCTTGGGAAATGGTGCATTTGATGCACAAATGTTTTTAATTTTGCCAAAACATTTCTTTCTCTAACTGCTTATATCTTTGATGTTATATCCAGGAAATCTTTGTCAAATGCAGTGTCATAAAGATGTACCTCTGTATTTTCTTCTTGGTGCTTATGGTTATATTTCTTACGCTTCAGTCTGTGACCCGTATTGGAGTCATGCTTATAGATGGTGAACGGAAGGGTCACTTCATCTTTTTGTATGTGGATATCCTGGTTTTCAACCACCATTACTTGACAGGCTGTCCACTTATCATTGAACTGTTCTGGCCACTTGTAAAAATCATTCAATTGCATATATTTGAATTTATTTCTGTGCTCCTTTGTATTCCATGGAGTTATATTTCGGGGATTTTTTTTTAGTTGTTGTTGAAAACAGATCAGTATGAGAGAGGGGCCAAGATGGAGGAGCAGAATAGAAGTGTTTTTGGAACTCTCGTCCCTGAAATGCAGTCAGATCAACAGGAAACCATCTTGCACACCTTGAAAACTGATTTCTGGAAAAACACAATAATCTGCACAATCAGAACCATAGAACTGGGCAGTTATGTGGCTCAGAGAGGTGAACAGGTGGAGAGAGAAGCTGCAGAGGGCAGAGAGCTGTTTTTCCTTGTAGAGGAAGGATGGAGACAGGGGAAGAGTATGGGAAAAGCACATCAGCACCCCAAAAACACCTGGAGTGAAAAAGGAAGAGTGGAAATAACCCAAAGGGACGGAACAAAAAAGGGAGAAAGGAGAAGGGAGAGGGTTTAAATTCCATTAAAACTCAATAAATGACGAGTGTCAGTCTGAAACTCCTGGTGGTCCTCTGTTGGAAAGGGATCCCCAGGAGTAGACAACAAGGTCTGGGGATTCTCAGGCCACATGAGGAGTGGTGTTCCCTTGCCTAGAGGAAATTTGGTAGAGGTTGTGTGGCCTCCCTACAGGTGAATGTCCCAGCAGACCCTGGAGAGAACAAGGTCTTTCACTGGTGTTGGAACAAGGATGTTAAAGATAAAGGCTGGCACCAGATTTGTTGTGATTTTCCGTAATTCCTGAAATGTTGTTGCTACATGATTGCATGAAATTTTTCTGGGGTGGGCTGGTACCCAACCACAGTCTCCTGGCTTCTGCAGCTATGTGCTCTCCTGAACATTGCTGGGGGTGGGCCAGCACCTGGCCATTGCTCAGTGAGACCCTTCTCCAGAGGGTCTGAGCGGGTCAAACCTGCAGCCCCTCAGAAGTGAAGGGATGGGAAACACAGCCCCATCTGAAATAAAACCCAGGAGGAAGGTGCTGCCTGGCAGCCAGATGGCTAGTCCATGGACAGTGTAGGAGCAGAGAGTGGATGGAAGCCAGAGACAAAGGAAAGGTGCATGAATGCCTGTGGGGGAGAGCACAGAGTTCTAATACTAGAGACTGGGTAGCTGGGTGATGCCATTTTCACCCCTGCCACATATGCACATACATGCCTATATGCACCACAACCATCCACCCCAGTAAGCCAAGCCGTGCCATCTAGTGGAGACCAGAGTTGTCACGAAGCGTGGACCAACTGGGCCGACCTTGCTGTTGAAGAACACCACAAGACTCCCTGCCTGCTTTGCTTACAGTCTATGAAGTGCTTCATAGATTGACTTCTAGGAACAAACTGAATGTAACCTCAAAACTCAGTCATTTTGTTCACTGGTCCATCTATTCATTGTTTCCCCTTTTCCTCTCTTTTCTTATTCTTGGGGACAGATAGGGAAAATATTCATTTTTATTTTCCATTTTTATTAAAAAGATTTTCTTTTCTATATTTTTTACTTTTTTGTAAATATTTTAAATTCTATTTTTCTGCCATCATATCATTTTATTGTATGTTATTGTATTCATTTTACAAATTTTCAAACCTTTTCCATTTTTCCCCTTTCGTGTCTTCTCTTATTTTTCCCCTTTTGATCTAATCTATCAAGCTTCTTTCAACAACCAGACCATACACACCTAGGATCTAGACTTCTTTGTGTGATTTTTATGTTTTGTTTTTAATTTTAATTTTTAAACTTTATTAATTCCTTTTCTTCCTTCAAAATGATGAAATGAAGGAGTTCATCACAAAAGAAAGGAAAGAAAGAAATGACAGCCAGGGAAATAATCAACACAGATCAATCAAGATGTCCGAAAGAGAATTTAGATTTACAATAATAAGAATAGCTGGGGTTCAAAATAGATTAGAATGCTTTCTACAGAGATAAAAGAAGTAAGAGCCAGTCAGGATGAAAGAAATGATATAACTGAGCTACAATGTTGAATGAATGCAAAGCGGCGAGGATGGATGAAGCAGAGCGGTGAATCAGCGATATGGAGGACAAGCTTAATGAGAATAATGAAGCAGAAAAAGAAGGAAACTAAGGCAAAAGAACATGATAAAAGAATTAGGGAACTCAGTGACTCATTATAAAGGAATAACATCCCAAACATAGGGGACTATCTACCAAGTAGATCTAACAGTAGTTAACATTTATACTACAAATAGAGAGCACCCAAATCTATAAATCAATTAATCAGAAATGTAGAGAAACTCATTGATAAGAATACCATAATAGTAGGGGACTTGCACACCCCACCTCCAGCAATGGACAGATCATGTAAACAGCAAATCAACAAGGAAAAAATGCCTTTGAATGACACACTGGATCGGATAGACTTAACAGATATTCAGAACATTTCATCCTGAAGCAGCAGAATACGCATTCTTCTCAAGTGCACATGGAACATTCTCCAGAATGGATCACACACTGGGACACACATAGCCCTCAACAAGTACAAAATGATCGAGATCTTATGTACATATTTTCAGACCACAATGCTGTGAAACTTGAAGTCAACCACAAGAAAAAATTTGGAAAGATAACAAATACTTGGACACAAAAGAGCATCCTACCAATGTGTAAATGGGCTAACCAAGAAGTTAAGGAGGAAATTAAAAAGTACATGGAAGCCAATGAAAATGATAACACCACAGCACCAAACCTCTGGGATGCAGCAAACGTGGTCATAAGAG
>PISW01015430.1:0-16903 GCA_004023785.1 Mungos mungo
GGGGAGGGGCAGAGAGAGAAGGAGACACAGAACTGGAAGCAGGCTCCAGGCTCTGAGCTAGGTGTCAGCACAGAGCCTGACGCGGGGCTCGAACCCACGAACGTGAGATCTGACCTGAGCCGAAGTCGGATGTTTAACCAACTGAGCCACCCAGGCGCCCCAGGATTTTTAAAGTTTGAAAGCCCTTGGACTCTTGCTCTCATCCTGGTCACCTCCCCGGTCCCATCACGGGACCAGGATCTGGTGAGAGCTGAGCCGGGGTTAAAGGCCAAGTGCAGGCTGGTCCTACGGGTGGTCACTCTGGGCAACTGCATTTCACACTGCCGTGTACAATTGAGTTGGGTCCTCAGCTAATTTTGAAAACTTTCCATGTGGTCTCATACTCACAGCTAAGCCCTTCAGCATGGCTTGAGGAGGAGCCCTGCCCAACTTGTTCCGGTTCTGGCATTTAAGTTCTCAAAGAGATTGACTTCATGCTATGTAGAATAAATCAAAGTTAGAAGACTGTGGTGTGAAATGTCCAAGAAGACAACAAGGAGATAGGAAGAAGGTAAATGTTAGTGAAATCAGTGCCTCCCACTGGGAATCAAGTCAACGCTTCCGGGAGCTGTGACATTACTACTCTGCCAGTTGGTTTTTGTCCCTGAAAATTGGAGGGAGAAATGGCCTAAGGGGGACAGCGGGATGGAGGTGATGGCACTCAGGAGGTCCTTCATCTCATTGTCAACCACCTCTCAGTGTGCTCGTCTTATCACACAGTTTCTGTCTCTTTGCTTGTTCTTACCAAAGTCCTGTCCGGCCCATCAGGCCGAAGCAGGGAGCAGAGGGCGGCCTGCAGCGGTGCAGGCAAAGCCTCTCAAACCGGAGCCCAGAGGCCGCGCCCACCCTTTGCTCAGGGCCAGCCCAGTTCTGCCCTTGCACACATCTGTTATGTCACCCTCTGTGTCGCTGTCCAGTTTTCCTTTGGCATCAGAGGCTTTTCCAGGAGAAATATTTTGTTTCCTGGGTTCAAGCTTTATATGCATTTTACTACTTCCATATTCAGTTAAAATCAGTGGTTTACTTGTACATTTAAAACAAAACAAAAGCTTAATAAGAAGCCACTGCCCTAGTTGGGCGGGAGAATTGAGGGCAGTGCTTCTGGTTTCCTGGCCAAGAGGAGGTATAGACAGGGGCCCTGAGAATATTTGCAGAGGTAGTTCCTCATACATTCATTTTTGAGTTATTGCAGAGAACAAGAAAAATATCAGAGGCCAGAGAGATTTTCCCTGGGGGGGGGGGGGGGGGAGAATTCTGTAAACTAGTTCATGTTGATTCCAGACTAGATTCTAGAATATTCTGAGAGAGGGATGCCATATATGCCTCAAACAGTGAGAAGTAGTAAGAGTTTCAACACAGCTTCACAACGAACAGGAGACTTTAGGCCAAGCGTCTATGCTCCATCGGGCTCATCTCCCTCTTTTAATAATAATTATTTTGTAATATTTTTTCTACTGTCCTGAACCTACAGTCAAAAATAATTTAGGGGCACCTGGGTGGCTCCCTCGGTTATGCATCCGACTTCAGCTCATGTCCTGATCTCACAGTTCATGAGTTCGAGCCCTGCGTTGGGCTCTATGCTGACGCTCAGAGCCTGGAGCCTGCTTCCGATTCTGTGTCTCCCTTTCTGCCCCTTCCTGCTCATTCTCTGTCTCTCTCTCTCTCAGAATAAATAAACATTAAAAAAGTTAAAAAATAATGGTATAAACTACTTCTATGCATTTAAAAAAAACACGTGTGTGTGTGCAGGTATGTGTTACAGATATACACACATTCCTGTATAGACAAATGCCATGACAGTGATATAAAAGACGTTTTTAAGCGTGATAATAAAATTTATTCTCATGTGTAAATATTTGGCTATGATCATATTAGAAGGCATAATGAAATAACCAGAAGCTATTACTAATATGTAGAATCATCTAGAAGGCAGACTGCTACAAATGTAGACTGTCAGATATATGGTGTGGTTGTCAGAAATGGTCAATACCTCTTTGTAAAGATCTGAACAAAACAAAGTATACTCTTCCTGTGATCTGCATAGAAGTTCCCTTTTTTGGAAATTAGCATGTATTAAAACCATATTAAAAATATTTTGTGTCTATATTAAAACTCTGAGTTAGGGGCAAGGCTGATGTAATAAACATCTAAAGTTCCCATGGCAGACCTTCACTGTGCAGAAACGGCCTGCTAAAATGTTAGAGGATGCTCGGGGCTCCTGGGTGGCTCAGTCGGTTAAGTGTCTGACCTTGGCTCAGGTCATGATCTCAAGGTTTGTGAGTTCGAGCCCTGCATCAGGCTCTGTGCTGACAGCTCAGAGCCTGGAGCCTGTTTCAGATTCTGTGTCTCCCTCTCTCTCCCTCTCTGCCCCTCCCCCACTCGTACTCTGTCTCTCTCTGTCTCAAAAATAAACATTAAAAAAAATTTTTTTTAAGAACTTATAACTACATGTTGGCATGTTTTAACTACCTTCACCCATTTCCCTCAGCCTGGACATTGTTAAAATTCTGTTTGGATTAAATGTTCTTTTAAGGTGCTTTCCAAGTCTAAGATTTTCTGTTTTTCAATGATGATGTTTTGGACTCTTCCAGTTGTTTTCATTTTAATAAGAAAATGCAATCACAGGGCGCCTGGGTAGTTCATCTGGTTAAGCATCCAACTCTTGGTTTCACCTCAGGTCATGATCTCATGGTTTGTGGGTTTGAGCCCCATGTCAGGCTCCATGCTGACTGTGGAGCCTGCTTGGGGTTTCTTCTCTCTGCCCCTCTCCTGCTCTTATGTGTTCTCGTTCTCTCCTTGTCTCCCTCTTCCTCTTTCTCTCATAAATAAACAAACAAACAAACTTTAAAAGAAAAAAATTTGACGGGTGTTAAATGACAAAGATGCCTAGCACTACTGTGATTTCTGCGACCTTTTCCGTCCCAAACCTCCTGCCTGCGTAGTTCACTTCTTCCTCTGAGCTCTGCCGCTTTCAACCCTTCTTTTCCATGGGGAGCCCCTTGCAGAGCTGACAGGCCGTTGCCTCCACTGGGTCCACCTGTCAGCCAGAGGACCCGCAGTCGTGGCCAACCTGCTCGGGCTGCAAGAACGGTCTCCTCTGTGGTGGCACCCAGCTGTCTCATTTGGAAGAGTGTGCGTCTCCTGATCTCGGGGTGGTGAATTCGAGCCCCGTGGTGTGTGTACAGATTACTTAAATAAATAAAACTTAAAGAAAGAAAGCTCCTCTGCAATGTTTCGGTGACTCGTGTCCCCCTGGCATCACATGTACGACACGGTGCGACTGTATATAGACCAAGGCTGTATGCGTGAGAGTCTTTGCTACCCTGTTTGATTCTCTTCCCTTAGGAATCAACTCCTCAAACTTTGGAATTGAACTTTAACTTGTCTAATACCAAGCTTTATGTTTTATTCAAGGCTATTTCTGATGCTTGGAAGCTACCCTTTCAGCCACAAAGATGGTCATAAATCTTTGCCTCCCACAGTTCAGACCACGAATTTCCTGCAACAAGGTAAACAAAACAAGTATATGCACATAAACACATGATGGCTGTTTTTCATGCTTTTCCCCATGTCTTGCCTTGTGTATGTGGACTTAAATTAGGTGTAATGTGCTTTCACCCTGTCTTAAATCCCACCAGGTGATATTTAGGTAAGCATGGGCCAGGCCGCACCCCTAGAATCATGGGGCACTGTTACAAGGGGAGCCATGGCTCATTTTCTGGGGGGTCGTGTTCATTGTGCTCTTCCCTCTATTCCACTCAAAGTCACAGTGAAGGTAGAAATACTCTCTCTCCCCCTGTTCCTCTCGCTTACTTCTCACGCTAGAAATAATGACTTGTATTTGTTATTCTGGTTCCTTCTTTATTTGAAGTGAGTTGCTTCACCTTTGTGCAAAGGAGGTTCTCTTTCCACAGCCTGGAGCAAGGAGTAAGGAGGCCGCACACGGAGACTTGAACCTTCCCCTGATTTTGAGCTTCTGCACGCAGCATGCTGTTTCAGGTTCCCAGACTGCTAGACTGATTCCTTTGTACAGAGACACAGGCTTCCCCCACTATCTGCAGAAAACATTCCTCTGGAACCTCCTGTAAGCTGAAATGACGTAAAATGAGGAATACCGACTGCCCCTGAGAAGGTCACATCAGGTCACTGCTTTTATAGGAGACCTACGTTAGTGTGATACCAAGACTTTTCTTCGTAAAAGTAAAAATTCTCTTTGGATTTCTTTTGGCTAGCAAATACAGGTGCTAATGTAGGTCTTTTATGAAAGTGGAGTGGTGTGATATGAACTTTCAGAAAGGGGGAGGCATACCTGTATCTTAAAATCCCCACTGGTTATAACAAATATTAGATATATTAAGAGGGGGAAAGTTACTGACAGTCCTACCCGCTGGCATAGTCACTGCTCTAGATTTCCTGTAGTCTTTTGTGGTCCTTGTTTCTGAACACACTTCTTTTTTTTTAATGTTCATTTATTTTGAGAGAGAAAAAGCATGAGCAGGGGGCAAGCAGAGAGAGAAGGTGAGAGAGAATCCCAAGCAGGCTCCGTGCTCAGTGGAGAGCCCTATGCGGGGCTCGATCTCAGGACCATGAGATCATGACCTGGGCTGATATCAAGAGTCAGATACTTAACCAGCTGAGCCACCCAGGTGCTCCCACACTTTTATGTTTAACCAAGTTCCGTCAATCACAGATTCACGAGAAGATTGCTCATTGTGCCTTGCTAGGGAAACTTACAGAGTCCAAATACAAAATTAAGAATAGTAATGAACATCTTTGTTTTCCCCTAAATCTCTATGGTTTCATCCTCTAAAGTAAGAAAAACACTAGTATATCTGTCTTTTTTTCTCACAGACGTTCTTTTGAAGGGATTTTTGTTTGAGTTGAGCAGACTTTTGTTGCTTGTATTTTTCAAGGATGGGCTGTACTTGGGGACGTGGTTGCCCTCAGCCCTTGACCTGATGACCTTGAGTGCCTCCCCCCAACAAAAGCCCTGGTGAATTCAGTGTAATAGAGGAAAGTTTAAATGAGGGAGGAACTTAAGACTTTCTTTAAATAATTTTCTAAGAGGTGGCAAATTCTTGAAAACGAGTTGTCTTCATTTGGATCTCATCAAATGAATGCCTGTCCTATTTGTCATTAACTCTAGATATCAGCTGATGGTTACGAAGTAGAAAATCTCATCTCCGAAGACCTGACAAAGAGAAGTCATGGTTTTAGGACAGAGTATTTCATTAAGCCCCCAGTGTATGTGACAGTTTCCTTTCCCTTCAGTGTGGAAATCTGTAGGATTAACATCGACCTCACAGCCGGGGCGGGCCAGCACGTCACCGGCCTGGAAATGTACACGTCCGCCTTATCCAGCAGAGCACCTTGGAGTGCCCCCGAGTGCCGGGCCCCAGGCCCCGAAGAGCCGTCCGTCCCGGACAAGGAGGCGTTCACCTTGGTAGGCAAAGTCCTGTTGAAAAACCAGAGCCAGGTGGTGTTCAGCCACCGGGGCTTCAAGGCCAGGCCACCTTTTGGCCCAATGGAAGCCACACTCCCCTCTCCCGCCGTTGTAGCACAGGAGCTCTGGAATAAAGGGGCTCTTTCCCTTAGCCACGTGGCCCATCTCAAGATCTGTATCACCCACGTGACGGGCAGCGGAATCCCGTGCATCAAACGATTGGAAGTGTGGGGTCAGCCAGCTAAAACCTGCTCTCAGGAGGTGATCGACAGTGTCCTGCTTGTTGCCTCAGAGGGCCTCCCTCAGGGCTTGGCTCTGCAGGCCCCAGCCCTGCCCATGGAGAGTGACTGTGACCCCGGGGGGCTGCCCGAGGGCCAGCAGGCCCCCTGCCGCCTGCAGGAGCTAGCCGAGGTCATCCAGGGTGTGCCAGAGGAGTTCCTGGACCCCATCACCCTGGAGATCATGCCTTGCCCCATGCTGCTGCCCTCAGGCAAGGTCATCGACCAGAGCACGCTGGAAAAGTGTAACCGCAGTGAGGCCGCCTGGGGCCGGGTGCCCAGCGACCCTTTCACGGGGGTAGCCTTTACTCCACACTCCCAGCCCCTGCCTCACCCCTCCCTGAAGGCCCGGATCGACCATTTCCTGCTGCAGCACTCCATTCCGGGCTGCCACCTGCTTGGGAGAGCACAGACTGCGTTGGCAGTGACGCCTTCCTCCATTGCTCTGCCCTCTCGGAAAAGGAAGATGGAGCAGACTGAACAGGCCCCCGGCAGTAGCCTCGGTGTCAGTGCTTCCTGTTTTTCTACCACAAGCCTTCTGGTCTCACCCACTACCTCAGAGCACACCGCTAAGAAAATGAAAGCTGCCAGTGAGCTTGGGCTGGCACACATGGACTGCTCAACAGGTAACCCACGCCCCGCGTCCATGTCCTTCCCGGGTGACGCTACTGCCCTCTACGTTTTGCCACCTTAAGTTACCCCAAAACTTACTGGCTTCAAGCAGCACACACTCATTATCTCATAGCTTCCCTGGTCAGGAGTCCAGGAGAGTTTGGCTGGGGCACTGGGGTCTTCTCCAGCTGCTGTCAGAGTGTGGGCCCTGCAGCCGCGTCGTGGCCTGCCTGGGGAAGGGTTCACGTGTGTGCTCCCTCCTGGGATCGTCCCGGGATTCGGTTCCTGGCTGAACTGTTGGTCCGAGGGCCTCACTTCCTTGTTGGCTGGTGTCGGCTGATGGCCGACAGACTCTGAGTCTGTCCTCAGTTCCTTGCCACACAGGCCTCTCAAGGGCCCCACACAACGTGGTGGCTGTGTACACACACGATGGCAGTCGTGGTCCTGGGTTACCCAGCTGTGCAAGTGGCGTCCCTTCCTTTTTCCTATATTCTGTTAGACGCAAGTCACTCGGTCCGGCCCAAACTCAAGTGCAAGGGGGGACCCAAGGGCGTGAGTCTCTGGAGGTGGGTCTCATTGGGAGCCATTTCAGACGCTCCCCCACACCTTTGATTCCTGTTTTATTCAATCATTTTTTAAATTTTTAAAAAGTTTTTAGATTCTGTGTTTTTATCTAAGATTGGTGGTTGAACTTTGTCTAATGCCTTTTCAATGTCAATGGAGATGATAGCATGATTTTTCATCCTTAGATTTTTTTAATATGAAAAAATACATTAATAGGCTTCTTAATATTGAGCCATTATTACATCCCTGGGATGTAATGAAGAAACTCCATTTGGTCATGCTTCTTTTAATGTTCTGCGTGGTTCTGTTTGCTAGTGTTTTATTTCAGGTACATAATTTGATCTGTCGAGTACCTAGGTATGTATGCATGCATACCATCTCGGGTCATGTTTTGTTACCGAAGATTTGTGTGCTCCATGAGAAGAATTAAGTCATTGTCCTTTACTAAACTCTAGAACAGTGTAGGAGTATTAGAGTCATTTCCTCCTTCCATATTTGGTAGAATATGATTCCACCGTGATTGTTAGTGCCTGGTGCTTTTGGCAGTAAGTCTTTGACACTCTCTTTATCCTTATGAAAATTAATGTTTAGATTTTATCATTCTTTTAATATCCTTTCTCGCTGTAAAAACCCTATGCAGATAGTGCACTTACAGGTTACGTCTGTGTCTTCTCTGGGTCTGAGTGTGGATTGTAGTTAGCATGATCCCCGAAACTCCTGGATGCAGCTGAGGTGCAGTGGGGGTGAGACGAGGGAATGTCCTTAGACCCTGATGTCTGTAAGGTCAGATTCGTTGGTGACACAGGACCATGTGACCTGTGCTTCAAGGCCCCAGGCAAGTCCCACACACTGTAGACAAAGTGTTCCACTCCCTACTTCGGGGCCGTTTTGCGAACCCTGAAGCAGGCAGGTCTCCAGGCTCTTTCTTGGGCAGCTGTCTCACTCCCTCGGCCTACTGTGTGGCTTTGTGTGAACCACACAGAGAAGGTCCCTTAGATTGTGGAGTGGGCAGAGTGAGGTCTTTGTCATTCCACTTGCTAATGACCACTTTGCTTTACTCGGCAGGAGAGAGAGGACGCAAATGCCCAGACAGTGCAGGCCAGCGGCCCCGCAGAGGGGGGAGCGTGGGGGCCCCAGAAGGGAGGAGATGAGGAAAGGTGAAGGAATGGACACGACGCTGGCTTGCCCCAGGCGCCTCCTTGGCCTGCAAGGAGACCTTCCGAAAGTAGGGTGCAGTTCTGCAGGTGAGCCACGAGGTGGCCCAGGCCTGCCCAGCGGTCTATCCGGGAGGAGGAAAGCTAGAGCCGAGCCCAGGAACCCTGAAAGTGGTGTGGGGTGGTAGGAACGGCCCCAGGACTTGAACTGCTGGTATTGCGTCATCGCCATCCACTAGCAGACATCAGGGAGGAGTTTCTTTACATTTGTGTCCATTCGAAGTTAGAAGTGCTGTTCTTGTCCTCCAAAGACTTCTTTGCCAAACCTCTCTCTGGATAGCGTGGTCTCTGCATCTCTTGTCAGGTCCCGTGTCCCACGAGCAGAAGCTGTCACAGAGCTTGGAAGTTGCCTTGACGTCGACCCTTGGCTCCATGCCCTCCTTCACGGCTCGGCTGACCCGGGGACAGCTCCAGCAGCTCGGCACGAGAGAGAGCAGTGCCTGCTGGAGGCCAGGCGCCCCCTTGGGTAACTGGGGCCCCATCCGTCTCCTCGGAGCCCAGGGGCAGGAGGCTGGGCCCTGCCTCCGGGGCTCCTCAGACCGCCAGGCCCAGCCTCCTTAGTGCCAGGACGGGGCCTCAGGGAGAACTCGGTCTCTTTACTTTTCCAGGGGTTGAGGGGCTCCTGTGAAATTTAACTCTTCACAAGGAGGGCTTTCTTTAGTTACCTCTTGATAATTCTGTGACTTAGGGCTTGGCAACTCTGCAGTGTGTTTGGGAAGATCTAATATTAATTGTTCTGTCCTGAGGACTTTTGTGTCTCCTCCTTATCCTGTCTGTCCCTCATCTGACAGCGGGGCAGTTTATTTTATGGACATGTTGGGGAGGTTTGGGGGTGGTCCCCTCCATCCCTTCCTGTTAACTCTTTCACCAGTGTTTAGAATAGCACTGTGGCAGCTTTTGGCTGAGGCCGTTTTTGCCCACAGTGAACCACATTAGATATAGAATCAGTTAGGATACAAGGTGAGAGAACATGCCAGAATGCTAGGCAGGTTTTACAAGATGAAGCCTGAAGGAGCCGGTGAGGAGGCGTATGCTCGATTCCTGTTGCCCATCCAGAGCCAGGCCATTCTTACCTCTTCTTCTCATCCCCATCTCCCTGTCTTTCTGATTGTTTCCATCCTGACTGTCTCCAAGAACCTTCTCGTCCAGGTGACCGGTGTTTCCGTGGCTCCGGCCCAGTGGTCGCTCCCCCTGCGCCTCCCTGCAGTGTCCGATGCAGCTTGCCAGCCCCTCCTTCCTGAAACTCCTCTCTCTTGGCCTTCCAGATCCTGCGCTCTTTTTCTCCCTCTTTTCACTGTCCCTTTGCAGTTTCCACTTCTGACTCCTCTTCCAGACTCTGGCCCTGAAACCCTCTTCTCTGCCCTGTCATCCCAGCAAGAGCCCACTGGCCAGTGACTGCCCACGCTCCCCCCACCGCCCATGGCTCCTTCCTCTCCTTGGAGCGCAGACCCTGGCCTCCCTGAAGCTGCCCGGCCCCTCTGCGTGGGAAGCTCATGGCTAGATCTTGAGTGAAGTTCTAACTCAGAGCTGCAGACCCCCTGCTGTCACCCCATTGCCCGTGAAGAGCAGCATCTTCTCCTTGGTCAGGCCTGTAACGTGGAGATTGTCCTTGGCGTCTTTCAGCCTTCCTGACATCCATTCATCCTCAAGTCCTGTTCATACTCTTCCATAGTGGACCTCGGAGCACTTTGCTGCCGCCCTGGCCCCTGTGCCATCCCCTCCTCACCCTCCCCGTCTCCTCCAGCGGCCCCTGCCGCTCCGGCAGCCACTCTCACCTACGATGTCACGCATGGCACTCCGCTTCTTAGACTCCTCGCAGGACATCCCACTGATCTTGGAACAAAATCTAAGCCCCTGCTGCTGGTGTCCTACGTGCGCCAGCCTGCCCCCTTTGTGGCCTCACCCGAAGCCAGTTTCTGCCATCACAGCTCCGTGTCCCGACTGTCTTTAATGGACCAGCCATTCTTTTCTTTTTCCTTTTTTTTTTTTTTTTTTTTTGCTTTGCTTTGGTTTTGGACCAACCATTCTTTGTACTTGCCGTCCCTCTCTTTCTGCATGGCTGGCCTCTTTTCTTCCCCCAAGAGGCCACCCTTGCCCTCTCCAGAGGGGCGTGGACTCGGGGAGACAGCAGCCTCCTTAGGTTGGAGCACGAGAGAAGGAAACACAGCAGGTGCAGCTCAGGGAGGCAGGAGCGGGAGGGGCCACTGTGGCCCTCATTCAGGGAGCCCTGTGGGAAGCAGGGAAGGAGGGAGCCTGCAGCACAGGAAGGGCGCTGACAGGTCAGGAGGGGCTGCCGGCCGAAGAAAAGCAGGGGCCAGGCACGGCGGGCAGGTCCGCTGCACATGGACCTCAGTGCTGCCCGTGAGGCGCCGTCCCTCCTCCGCGGACCTGCCCAGCCCTGCTACAGCCAGTCCCTATCTGCTGTCTCTTTTCTTGGGTCATCACGCTGTTCTTGTAGTTTACGTTGTCGGGATGGGGTTGTGCCTCACTCTGACCGTAGCAGCCTGTCCCAGAGGAAAGCAGCTCCTGCTCAGAGACCGGGAGGGAGGGCTCAGTGCAGCCCTGGGACACCAGCTTTTCTTGAGCCCTCACTGGCGCACCAAGATCTGATGATTGAAGGGGAGGCCTCCCAGGTTTCCAGGCTCCCCAACACCCTCTCCTCCCAGAGCAGCCAGACGTGGCCCCCCGAGAGATAAGGCCATGATGCTGCAGGGGTGGGGGCGGGGAGGCTTCTTGTCCCAAGTCAGGCTGATGCCCAGCTATCAGGACGGAGCCTGGCCCAGGGGGCAGCTCTCCCCTCACTTTGGCCTGTTTCCTCCCTCTGTTACCAGAGCAGCCTGGGAGCACCCCGGGGCCCGAGTGCGCCTCCTGCAAAAGAGCGTTTTCTCCCTACTTCAAAAAGGAGCCCGTGTACCAGCTCCCCTGCGGCCACCTCCTGTGCCGGCCCTGCCTGGGCGAGAAGCAGCGCTCCCTGCCCATGACGTGCGCAGCCTGCCAGCGGCCGTTCGCCAGCCAGGACGTGCTGCGTGTCCACTGCTGAGTGACCGGCCTCAAGCGGAGAAGACCTGTCGATGGCAGTTGCTGAGGGAGTGTGTGTGTGTGTGGTGGGGCACGACCCCCTGAGGTCAGGCCAGATCCCAGGCACTGAGGGGCCCTTTCTTCCCCAGGGGCTTTCCCTTTGCCTCCTTCCAGAGTGTAGCCCAGGGCCGGAGCATGGGGGAGGGGCACTCCACTCCTGCTCAAGTGGCAGTAGGGTAACAAAGCCATACTTTGGGCCAGGAGGGGTAGGGGACGTCTCCCTCCCCTCCTGCGCCTCCCTGCCACCCCCCTGCCAGAGCCCAGGGCCTGTTAGAGCCAGCCCCACCCTGCCGAGGGCGCGCCGAGTTGTCTGCACACACACCCCAGCCCTGCAGGATGGACATGAGTGGAGCACAAGAGACCGTGGCTTGAGAGCCCAAGGACGGCCTCCGCCCGTGGTGTCACCCAGAAGGTTCCGTGGCTGGAGCCTGCGGTGAATGACTCAGCCCCCGACTTGCAGATGACTCTGAGCCTTAATAAAGCGATGGTTGACGTCTGTCCTCTGTGGACTTCCTCCCGACAGAGTGCCTGTCGGTGTCGTCATACTCCTGTCCCCCACCGGCACCCACACAAAGTGGGACCGTCACAGGGCAGGCGCGAGCAGTCACTGCAATCCCATCTGGCTGCAATTCAGGTCAATGGCCTGAAGGGACAAGAAGTCACATTTCCAGATGCGTGGCATGTGTGAGGGTTTGCACGTGGGTGTGCACGGGGCGGGTTGGCACCCTCCCTTAGGCCAGTGTGGCACACGTTCCCTGGCATTTTGGCAGAGCTGAGCGCAGGCCGTCTCAGGGAAAAGCACTTGTTTATAAACTGCATTGTTTTCAAAATTCAGCTGTGTGGCGCCCCAGTGGGACAACATGTATTCCTGCAAGTGTTTCCTGTGAGGAAGAGGTTCTAGTCCCTGGAAGGACGGCAGTGAGGAAATGCACAGGGGTGCCCCCTGTGCCCTGTGAGGATGGCAGGAGGGAGCAGCCTGTGAGTTCACCTTGAGTCCTCAGGGCCATAAGCTGCCCCGAAATCTCAGCTGCAGGCTCCCCTCCCCTCCCCTCCCGGGGGACCCCAGGGAATGACCCCGGGAAGGAGGGAGCTGATTAAAACCTGATTCTGGGACTCCGTCCCCCGGTCCTGGGATTTTAGAAATCTGGGGGTGGGTTAAGGGTTCCCAGGGGATGTGTGCATCCTCAAAGGAACTTCCCTCGGCCCCCCTGCGGTGCTTCCCTTGACCCAGCCTCACCTGAGACTTCCGGTCCGTGCTGCTGGGCTTGCCTCTCAGCTGGTGAGGTTTCAGATGGCCTGGCCGTATCCTCCCTGCTTGCTTGTGTTCTAAGAAAGGCCCCGGCCTTTGGAGCAAAAGCACTGCTGGGGGTGGGGGGCTGGCTCCCTCAGCCTGTGGTGGCCTCGGGGGAGCAGCCTACCTGGAGCAGGTTCACTTCTCAGGAGCCCTTCTCTCTGGGGGGCAGCCAGTGCGCCCCACGCCAGGGGGCCAGAGGTCTACACAAGGCACATCCAGATGGGGGCAGAGCTGCCTTCCCTCTGGCGGAGGGGCCTGGTGATCTGCATTTCAAACGGACTCCTGAGCCCCAGAAGGCTCTGGTGGGAAGGTTCCTGTCCTGTGACCAGGTGCAGCCACACCCACATTCTTGGAGATGCATCCATTTTCATCTTACTCTCTTTTTTTAGGGTCTACACCCAACATGGGGCATGAACTCCTGACCCCACGAATGAGAGTCATGTTCTATCTACTGAACCAGTCAGGCGCCCCTTTATCTTATTCTAAAGAGCCTCCCAAAAGGACCTGGTCTGTCACCAGCCTTCCCAGAGAGCACTAAGCACGGCCGGCTGGGCAGTTTCTCGCACCTAGAAAATGGTAATAACATCTCGCCTGCCGCCAACCACGTTCCAAGGACAGTTTATTTCTCAGCAGAGCCCAGGCTAGGCACAATGCAGCTAACAGTAACATGCAGTCGGACTCTACCGACTCAGTAGATGCAGCACCGCAAAGCCCGGATGAGGCCCGCTGCCCCCTCGCTGGCCACAGGTTCGTGGGGCGCACGTCTTCCCCTCTCCTGTACCATTTAGTCGACGCCAAGTCCATTTGGGGCGCACAGCCCTGGGCCCGCTGGGCCGCAAATATCCATCCCCAAGGAGCAGGGCTGTCCTGGCAGTCCTCCCCGTGGGGCTGAGGCCCCAGCCCTTGGCCACTCCGTGCCCTGGAACAGGGACTGGGCCAGCTCGCTCCAGCTGTGGCCTGCCAGCGCTGGGGGCAACAGGAGGGAGGGCCACTTAGAAGAAGTAGAAGAACCAGACGGCCAGGAAGAAGAGGAGCAGCTGCTCGGTGCTCACAGAGTATTCCGTCTCCTGGACGCCTGGCTGCAGGATCCTGCAGCACCTGGGAACCCGGGCGGGGGCCAGCCGCACGGGGGCGGGGGCCGGCCGCAGGGCTGCGCCCCGCGGGCCTCCAGCCCGAGTCCGCCGGGCCGCCCGGCTGGCCGCCCGGAGCTTTTCCATCCCCCAGGAAACCAGTCCTCTGCCGCGGGGTTGCTGTAAGTAGGTCTGCAGACAAAGCGACCTGCCCCTGGAGGAAGCCGCTGCCTGCGGGCTTGTGATACTGGGCCATTGTGATGGCTGTGGGCGGGGCGGGAGCCTCAGGGCTGTCCCCTCCCTCGGAGGTGGCCCCCCCGCCCTCTTCCAGTTCCCCCAGCCTGTACTAGCACCCCCCACCGGCCGGCTTGCTCTGGCCAGGCAGTCTTTCCTTCCGGTTCTAGGCTGGAAGGGACTGGCTGGGCTGGGAATCAGCCAAAGATGCTCTGTCCAGTCACAGGTGGCAGAGGCCATACCCGAGCTCCACCCTGCAGTGACACGCTCCCTCTCTTACAAAGAAGTGCCAAGGCCCAGAGGGGTGACAAGATCTCCAGAATGGCACGGGGAGGAAGTGAGGATGAAGGGATAAGCGGCAGCCTTGCGGCGGCTGGCAAGTTCTCGCCACCAAAGGTTTGTGCCGGCGGTGAGGCAATGCTGCTGGTAACCATCTCTCGCCATGTGACCACACAAACGTTCTGGGGTGTTTTTTTTCTTACACTATCTTACAGGGAGGAAGAAAGTACGTATATATACTGTGTGGTTCTGTTGACTTCGGTTCCCTTAACGTTCTTTCATGGACACTTGCCCTTGTCATTAGGCACGATTCTTATTACCAGGATCATTTGAAAAAAACAAGCCAGGAAAAAAAAAAAACCCACGAAAACACTGAAAATGAAGAATAGCTTGGGTTGAGTGGGGAGAGTTGACCCTTGTATACACAGACCAATGAAACAAGTGAAAAATCCAGAAGCAGGCCCAAGCGCCTGTGGAAACTCAGGGTACATTAGCGGCGGCATCACCAACCAAACAGGGGAAAACGGACCTTTCACAAAGTGGTGCTGGAGCTCCTGGAAGAAGGAAACCATCCAGGAACAAGAAGAAAATGGAAAATGAGAGGGTTCCCGTGAACCCAGGAATGAGAAAAACCCTTCTCATTCAAAATCCAGATATAGTATGGCAGGAGTGATAACTTCGACGACATTGAAATAAAACAAAAACAAAAAAACTTGTACATCAGGGAAAAAGAGCCACCATTAGCAAAGTAAAAACATAAATTACAAGCTGGCGGCCGGGGTGCGGTGGGGAGGTCGCCTGGGTGGCTAGGTTAAGCGGCTGGCTTCAGCTCAGGTCATGATCTCACAGTTCGTGGGTTCAAGCCCCGCGTCAGGCCCTGTGCTGACATCTAGCTCAGAGCCTGGAGCCTGCTTCGGATTGTGTGTCTCCCTCCCTCTCTGCATTGTGCTAAGTGCTTTGTTTGTATTACCTCATTTAATCCGTGCAGCTCTTTAAAAAATTTTTTTGTAGATTTATTTATTTTTCAGAGAGAGCAAGTGAGCAAGGAGGGGCAGAGAGAGAAAGGACAGATGATCGGAAGTGGGGCTCTGCACTGACAGAAGCAAGCCCGATGCGGGGCTTGAATTCACAAACCGTGGGATCACGACCTGAACCAAAGTAGGACCCTCAACCGACTGCGCTACCCAGGTGCCACCACCCCCCCCCCTTTTAAGTAAGTTCTCCTGCCAATATGGGGCTTGAACTCACGACCCTGAGGTCTAGAGTCACATGCTCTATGGACTGAGCCAGGCAGTACTGCCAGCCCCCCATCCTTAACTCCTGAAGGAGGAAACTCAGGCTCCTCCTTGAAGAGTTCAGCTGACTTAAAGGCCACTCCTTACCCCTGAGATGCCCTACTGGTGTCAGAGGCTGCCAAAGGGCAGACTCAAGTCCCCTCCATAGGGGTGGCCTGGATGTTGTCACAGGAGGGCCTCTAAGGATCCGGCTGCTGAGCTGGGACCTCAGGCAGGGCAGAGGCATTGCTGGCACTGATCTGGTGCCACTCCTCGACCTACAGGAGTCTTTCTGCTCGGGCCCAGGTCCACCATGCAAACCAGAACCAGAGGCATAAAAAAGAGTCTAATTTGGAATAACAACTCACGAAAGCTATAGCACAGCTTCCGAAAATTAAAAAATATTACACCTCTAGGCACAAAAATAAAAACTGTTCCCCCAAACAGAAAACTCGGCACAGTTAACGTCATGCAAGTGGAGAAATCTACTTGAAGTGTGAATGGAAAAGTACCCGTCGTGTGCACACGAAGCCACTGAAGGAGGAGGACTCGGGAAGGAGCAGGTGCGAGTGGCCCCAGAATGGTCTCTGGCAGTCCGCGGTCATGGTCATAGCGGGTGGGGACTGGCATCCCACCGAGCTGTGGTTGCCACACTGCAGATGGCATCCCCGGTTGTGTGATGCGTGTGGCTGGGGGAGAGCCTGTTTGCAAGGAAAACAGGATGAGTGGGAAACAGTCACCAGATGAGCCCTGTGTGGCCCCGTGGGGTGGGAAGGCATGAGGGATGGACAGACAAGGGGACCTTCCCAGGAAGGTGCCGGGGCTGGGGAAGCAGAGGCAGGAGTAGGGAGGAAGACGGGCAGTCTGATACCCCCTAAACCCATAGAGAGAACTGGGTTTGAAAACAGAGGGTGTAGGGGTATCTGGCTGGCTTAGTCGGTGGAGCATTCTTCTTGATCTTGAGATTGTGGGTTCGAGCCCCACTTTGGGTGGAGAGATTACTTAAAAATAAAATCTTGAAAATAAAAGAAAGGGGGTGGAAAATCAGGGTTGGGAGAGGCAGAGACACAGACTGGCCTCCCCTCTTTTGGTTCCTGATACCCTCCCCTTGGGTCCAGGGCCCAGACACCAACTGTGACTCAGCTGATGAAATGCAACCCCATGGCTCATTAATTAGGGAGCCTGCAATTAGCCTGTCTCAGGAACCAGGATCCTCCAGAGAGAACCCCTCTGTCCTCCCTTCCTCTCCCTCCCACCCAAAAGATGAGATCAGGCTTGGGGGGATCTGGCCCCTGGGAACGAGGAGGGGCAGGAGAGCACGAACACAAGGGGAAATGAGATGCCAGGGCACGCATTTATGCATGAGATGGCCTTGCAAATTGACCCTTGGTAATGAGATGACGGAAATGACAGTAGGCGCCGCCACCCTGGAAGTTTCCGGGGGCAGGCTGGGTGCGGCTGGCTAGACCTGCCCTAACTTAGTCTGCATAATGCTTGCAAATCTGACCACCGCAGTTCCGTCTT
>PISW01015431.1:0-16905 GCA_004023785.1 Mungos mungo
ACAAAATATTTTAATGGATACACAATATTAAAAGATTCAAGTCGTGACATCAAAAACATAAAATGTATTGGAAGGGAGTAAAAGGGTAGAATTTTTAAATGCGATTGAAGGTAAGTTGTTATCAGCATAAAATAGACTGTTATAAGATGCTGTAAGATTTTTCAAGTAAGCCAGAGGGTAACCACAAAACAAATTTATAGTGGACGTAGACAAAATGAAGAGAAAAGAATTGAAGTGTGCCTCTATGGAAAATTATCAATTTACAAAAGTAAGAAATTTACAAAAGTAAGCAAGAGAAGAAGTGAACAAGAGAACTGCAAGAGTATACACAACAAGAAGATGGCAATAGACTCCTTACTTACCAAGAATTATATTAAATGTAATAGGTTAAGTTCTCCAAACAAAAGGCACAGAATTAATGGATAGGTTAAAAAAAAAAAAAAGGAGACCCCAACTATATGCTACTTACAAGAGACTCACTTCAGCTCCAAGAATACATGCAGGCTCAAAGTGAAGGGATCACAAAATACATTCCATGCAAGTGGAAATCAAAAGAGCAGTGGTAGTTATATTTATACTAGATAAAATAGACTTTAATTCAAAACTGTCACAAGATAAAGAACATCATTATGTAATAATAAAGGGGTCAGCTCATCAAGAAGATATAACAATCATTAATAGATATGAACCCAACATCAAAGCACCTAAATATATTAAATAGTAAAGGATAAAGGGAGGAACAGATGACACTAAAATCCTAGCAGGGGACTTTATTACCCCATATTCAACAATGCATAGACCAATCCTAATGTTTCCTTACTGATTTCTGTTTGGGTGAATTATACTCTAGACTAAATGTACCCAACAAACATTTACAGAACATTCTATCCAACAGCAGCAGAATATACATTCTTCAAAATTGTACAGGAAACATTCTCCAGGATAGGTCATCTAATAGGTCACAAAACAAATCCCAGCAAATTTTAAAGGGTGAAATCATACCAAGTATTTTTTCTAACCAAAATCAACAATAGGAGGAAACTGGAATATTCAAATATGTGTAAATTAAACAACACGCTCCTGAACAACCAATGGGTCAAAGACAAAACCAAACGGGAAATCAGGAAAATCTTGAAACAAATGGAAATGGAAGCACAATATACCAAAACATGGGATGCGGCAAAAGTAGTTCTAGGAGGGAAATTTATAGGTATAAATGCCTAAATTAAGAGAAAAAAAAAGATGTCAAACAACTTTACACTTCAAAAAATTAGAAAAACAAACCAAGTCCAAATTGGAGATGAGAGAAATAAAGAGCAGGTTCAAATAAATGAAAGAGACAAAAAGAAAGGATCACAAAACCAAGAGGTGATTTAAAAAAAAAAAAAAAAGAAAACTGATAAATCTTTAGCTAATTTTTTTTAAAGATGATACACATAAACAAGATTAGGAATAAAAGAGGAGACATTACAACTAATACTACAGGGATATGTAGGATAATGAGAGATAGCTATGAACAATTATAGGCCAACAAACTAGATAACCTTCAAAAACTGGATAAATTCTTAGAAATATAAAACCAACCAAAACTTTGCTTATATCGTCATTTGATGTTTAACAGGGAGCCAAAAATACTCAATAAGGAAAGGATAGTTTCCTCAGTAAATGGTAGTGGGAAAACTGGATAATCACATACAGAAAACGACACTAGACCCCCAACACACACAAAAATCAAAACGGTTGAAAAACTAAAACATGAGACCTGATACCATAAGATTCCTAGAAGAAAGCATAGGGGAGGGGATTAAAAATACACCTATGTTAATGAGTACTAAGAAATATATAGAATTGCTGAATTATTATATTGTCCACCTGAAACTAATGAACACTGTATGTTAATTATACTTAAAAAAGAAAACATAGGGAAAATTGGTCTTGGTAATGATATTTTTATTATTACACCAAAGCACAAGGAACAAAAGCAAAAATCCATTTAATGGATAAGGGATTCATATCTAAAATATTTAAAATATATACAATTCAATTCAAAAAATCTGAATAATAAATGGACAGAGGACCTGGATAGACATTTTTCAAAGAAGACATACAGTGGCTACTAGGTACATCTTTCATTGTCACGGAAATGCAAACCAAAACCAGGTGATGTTGACACAAGCATAATGTTATACGCCAGTTACATCTTCTTAAAAATTTTTTTAAGTTAAAGCCATGAGGCATCCCCCGCACCTGTTAGAATGGCTATCAACAAGATGAGATAATAACTATTAGAAAGAATGTGAAGAAAAGCGAATACTTGTGCACTGTTCGTGGGAATGTAAATTGGTTCAACCATAATGGAAAATGGTATAGAAGTTCCTCAAAAGTAAAAAGCAGAACTATCAGTAATCCCACTTCTGGGTATATATCCAAGGGAAATGAAAACAGGATACTGAAGAGATATCCTTCCATGTTTGTTGCAGCATTATTCAGAATAGCCAAGATACAGAAACATCCTAAGTACCTGTCAACAGACTAATAAAAATGATGTGGGGTATATGAATACACAAACACATAATAGGATATTGGTCAGCCATGAGAAAGCAGGAAATCTTGCCATTCATGACAACATGGATAAATCTTGAGGACATTACACTGAGATAAGTAAAAAAAAAAAAAAAAAAAAAAAAAAAAAAAAAAAAAAAAAAAAAAAAAAAGTCAAATACTATGGTAAAAAAAAGAAGTCACAAACTAATAAATTACATGTGGAATCTATAAAAGTTGAATTTATAACAACAGTAGAATGGTGGTTTCTAGGGGAGGAAGTCAGTTCTGGAAATCTGACAAACAGCATTGTTATTAGAGTATAAAACACTGTATAATAAACTGCAAAGACCCTAAGAGACAAGTTCTTCATTGTTCTCACTACAATAAAGAAATCTATGTGACCTGACAGGTGTTTGCTAATGTGGTAATTACATTGCAATATACAAATGTATCAAGTCAACTTTCTTTTGAGATATAATTGTGAGAGCAAAAGGGCTTTGATAGCTTCTATATATCATGGTGGGGGGCACTTGTGGGGAGAAGCACGTGGTGTTATATGGAAACTAATTTGACAATAAACTATTAAAAAATAAAAAAAAAAAAAATTAAAAAAAAAAAAAAAAAAAAAAAAAAAAAAAAAAAAAAAAAAAAAAAAAAAAAAAAAAGAGGCCTAAATCTAGAGTGAGAGACTATAAACAACAAAACAACAAATTGAAGTTACAGAAGCAGAACTCTAGTGACCTTTTTTATATCATCAATATTTTTTATTTTTCCATTTTAATTCCAGTATTAATATACAGTGTTATGTTAGTTTCAGGTGTATAATAACAGTGATTCAACAATTTTATATATTACATAGAGCTCATCAGAAGTGTCCTTTTAATCCCTACCACCTATTTCACCCATCCCCCCATCCACCTCACCTCTGGTAACCACCAGTTTGTTCTCTATAGTCAGAATCTGTTTCTTGTCTCTCTCTCTCTCTCTCTCTCTCTCTCTCTCTCTCTCTCTCTCTCTCTCTTCCTCTCCCTCTTTCCTCATTTGTGTGTTTGTTTTGTTTCTTAACTTCCATGCCGGAGTCCAGCTCCTGCAGGTCCAGGGTTTCCCCGAAGGATGACGGTGCAGGCCAAAGAGAGAGGGAGAGAGCCTTGCGTTTCGTTCTGATCCCCAGACAAGCACCCCTGCCCATCTGGCAGGTGTCTCCATCTTGTCTGGTTCTCAAGGTTTATTTATGGCAAAAGGTACAAGGACAAGAAAGGGTAGTAAATGATTTCCCATAGATAAGTTTTACAATTTTAGCCACAGGCACTTATAGTGTCATAGGTATTTTCACAAAACCTCAGGTCTAGCCTCAAGGAAGTGTTCTTTAACCAAGAGGCAAACAGCATTCTTTAGTAAAGGTCAGTTTTTTATGAGTAAGGGTTATTTGGCTGTTTATAACTCTAAGAGAAAGTTCCCAGAAAACAAGTTCTTAGGAGATATGCTTGCTCTCATAGTCCCAAAGATGATTGATACATTTTATCGCAGTAGTGACTATCACAAAGGCATTCAGTCCCAGAAGGTATTGTTATCCGTATTGCTTAGGGGAAAATTATGTGTTGCATTAGAGTGTATCTAGTTTACTTATCTTTTCCCTGACCAGGTGCAGTCACATCTCAGGGACAGGGCGTCTCAGGGACAGGGCGGGGGGACAGCTAGCTCCTAACTCTAATTAGCAAAGCATTTTGAGGTTTGGTGCTCAAGCAGAAACGAAGTTTCAAGAGGGTAGATTTGGGGAGCTATCTGGGGGCAAGAGACTGTGCAAACTTGCCGTACTCTCACCAGGAATTTTCACTCTACCGGTGAGTTCAAATAGCTCCCAATACTTCCACATATAAATGAAATCATATTACATTTGTCTTTCTCTGATTGCCTTACTTCACTTGGACTCTCTAGCTCCATCCATATTGTTGCAAATGGTAAGATTTCATTTTTATGGTGAATGGAAGTGTTATGAACACTTGAGCTGCTTCCATAATTTGGCTATTGTAAGTAATAAACTGCAATAATCATAGGGGTACATGTATCCTATCCCTTTGAATTAATGATTTTGTATTTTGGGTGCAAATACCCAGTAGTGCAAGTGCTGGGTCATAGGGTAGTTCTATTTTTAATTTTTCAGGAATCTCCATTCTGTTTTCCACAGTGGCTGTGCCAATTTACATTCCCACCAACAGTGAGAAAGGTTTCCTCATCCTCACCAACATCTGTTTCGTGTGTTGTTGAATTTAGCCATTCTGACAGGTATGAGATGATATCTTATTGTAGTTTTGATTTGTATTTCCCTGATGAGGGATGTTGAGCATATTTTCATGTGTCTGTTGGCTAACTAGAAGTCTTCTTCGGAAAATGTTCATACCTCTGTCTTTTTTAAAATGGATTGTTTATTTGGGGTGTTGAATTTTATAGATTTTAGATACTAACCCTTTATCAGATATGCCATTTTCAAATGTCTTCTCCCACTCAATAGGCTGCCTTTTAGTTTTATTGTTTCTTTTGCTGTGTAGAAGCTTTTTGTTTTTATGTCATCACAATAATTCATTTTTGCCTTTTATTTCCATTGCCTTAAGAGATATGTCTAAAAGTGCCTAGGTGGCTAAGTCAGTTGAGCATCCGAATTCAGCTCAGGTCATGACCTTGCAGTTCATGAGTTTGAGCCTGGCATTAGACTCTGTGCTGATAGCTCATAGCCTGGAGCCTGCTTCAGATTCTGTCTCCCTCTCTCTCTCTCTGCCCCTCAACCATTTGTGCTCTGTCTCTCCTGTCTCTCAAAAATGAATGAAAGGGGAAAGGGGGTGATGGTCATGGAGGAGGGCACTTGTGGGGAGGAGACTGTGTGTTATATGGAAACCAACTTGACAATAAACTATAAATTAAAAAAAATTTTAAAGAATGAATGTTTTAAAAAAATTTTAAGAGACATGTCTAAAAAAATGTTGGTATGGTCAATGTCAGAAAAATTGCAACCTGTGAAGTTGCAATCTCACATCTCTCACATTTATATCTTTAATCCATTTTGAATTTGTTATTGTATATGGTGCAAAAACGGGGTCCAGTTTCATTCTTTGGCGTAGAGCTGTCCAGTTTCCCCAACACCTTCTGTTGAAAACATGGTCTTTTTCCCACTGGATATTCTTTCCTGATTTGTCAAAGATTAAGTGACCATATAGTTCTGGGTTCACTTCTCGGTTCTGTTCCTTAGACCTACATACACATCCATTTTTGTGCCAGCACTATACTGTTATTATTATTACTACAGCTTTGCAATATAACTTGAAGACCAAAATTGTGATGCCCCCCACTTTGTTTTTCCTTTTCAAGGATGCTTTGGCTATTCGGGGTGTTTTGTGGTTCCATAAATATTTTAGGATAGCTTGTTCTAGTTCCATGAGAAATGCTGTTGGTATTTTAATAGGGTTGCAATTTAATATGTAGATTACTTATGGTAGTATAGACATTAAAAAATATTCTTCCAATCCACAAGTATAGAATGTCTTTTCACTTCCTTGTGTTATCTTCAATTTCTTTCATAAGTATTTTATAGTTTTTGGAGTACAGATCTTTCAATTCTTTGGTTAGGTTTATTCCTAAGTATCTTCTTATTATGGGCACAATTGTAAGTGGAATTGTTTTTTCCCCTCTTTCTGCTGCTTCATTATAGATGTATAAAAATGTAACAGATTTCTGTACACTGATTTTGTGTACTGTGAATTTAATGAATCCATTTATCAGTTCTAGCAGTTTTTTTGATAGGTTTCAGGTTTTCTATAGAGTATGTCATCTGCAAATAGTGTAGGTTTTACTTCTTTACTGATTTGGATAACATTTATTTAGTTTTGTTGTCTGTTGTGGCTAAGACTTCCAGTACTATGTTGAATAAAAGTAAGAGTGGACATTGTTGTCTTGTTCCTGATCTTTAGGGAAAAGCTCTCCATTCTCCCAAACCATTATGATGTTACCTGTGGGATTTTCATAGATGACCCTTATGTTGGGGTATGTTTCCTCTAAACCTACTTTGTTAAGGGTTTTTATCATGAATGATGTTGTACTTTGTCAAATGCTTTTTCCCCATCTATTGAAATGGTAATATGGTTTTTTTTTTCATGTTTATTTTTGAGAGAGAGAGAGAGAGAGCGCATGTGCAGGGGAGGAGCAGAGAGAGAAAGAATGAGACACAGAATCCAAAGCAGGCTCCAGGCTCTGAGATGTCAGCACAGAGCCCAACACAGAACTTGAACTCATCGACTGCAAGATCATGACCTGAGCCAAAGTCGGATGCTTAAGTGACTGAGCCACCCAGGCACCCCACAATGATAATATGGTTCTTATCTGTTCCCTTGTTGATGTGTTGTATAATGTTGATTTATTTGTGAATATTGAGCCATGCTTGCAACCAAGGAATAACTCCACTTGATGGTGGTAATTTTTTTTCAAATGTATTATTGAATTTGGTCTGCTAGCATTTTGTTGAGGATTTTGGCATCTATCTTCATCAGAGATATTGGCCTGTAGTTCTCTTTTTTAGTGGTATCTCTATCTGGTTTTGGCATCAGAGTAATGCTGGCTTCATAGAACGAATTTGGTAGTTTTCCTTCCTTTTCTTTTCTTTTCTTTTTTTTTTTTGGAATAGTTTGAAAAGAATAGGTATTTACACTTCTTTAAATGTTTGGTAGAATTCACCTGTGGAGCCATGTGGTCCTGGACTTTTATTTGTTGAGAGATTTTTGATTATTGATTCAATTTCCTTCCTGGTTATTGGTCTGTTCAAATTTTATATTTCTTCCTGTTTTAATTTTGGGAATTTATGTTTCTAGGAATTTATTCATTTCTTCTAGGTTGTCCGATTTGTTGGCATATAATTTTTCATAATATTCTTTTTAAATATTTTGTATTTTTGTGGTGTTAGTTATTTCTCCTCTCTTATTTGTGATTTTATTTGAGTCATTTTTCCTTTTTTCTTGATAAGTCTTGGTAGTGATTTATTGATTTTATTGTTTTTTTTCCCCTAAAGAACCAGCTCCTGGTTTCACTGAACTGTGCTATTGGTTTTTTGGTGTGGTTGTTTTTGTTTTGTTTTAGTTTCTGTATTATTTTTCGTCTAATCTTTATTACGTCCTTCTTTCTGTTGGTTTTTAGTTTTGTTGTTCTTTTTCTAGCTCTTCTAGCTATAAAGGTAAGGTTGAGGTTTTTCTTATTTTCTGAGGTAAGCCTGTATTATTATAAACTTACCTCTAGAACCACTTTTGCTGTATCCCAAAGGTTTTTGGACCACTATGACTTTTTTCATTTTTTCCATGTTTTTAAAAAATGTCTTTATTACTAGGCATTTAAATTATGTGTCTTGATGTGAACCTTCTTGGGTTCAGATGAACTCTGTGCTTTTTGAAACTGCTGGATGTCTGCTTCCTTTTCTAGGTTAGGTAAGTTTTCATTCTTACTTCTTTTTTTTTCCCCATAATATTTTACTGTCAAATTGTTTTCCATACAACACCCAGTGCTCTTCCCCATAAGTGCCCTCCACCATCACCACCACCTCTTTTCCCCCCTCCCTCTTCCCCTTCAACTCTCAGTTTATTTTCAGCATTCAATAGTCTCTCAAGTTTTACATCCCTCTCTCTCCCCAACTCTCTCTCCCTCCTCCGCTCCCCCTGATTCTCCATTAGGTCTCTCCTGTTTTCCTGTTAGACCTATGAGTGCAAACATATGGTTTCTGTCTTTCTCTGCCTGGCTTACTTCGCTCAGCATGACACCCTCAAGGTCCACCCATTTTCCTACAAATGGCCATATGTCATTCCCTCTCATTGCCATGTAGTACTCCATCGTGTATATATACCACATCTTCTTGATCCATTCGTCAGGTGATGGACATTTAGGCTCTTTCTGTGATTTGGCTATTGTTGACAGTGCTGCTATGAACATTGGGGTACAAGTGCTCCTATGCGTCAGCATTTCTGTATCTCTTGGGTAAATCCCCAGCAATGCTATTGCTGGGTCATGATGGAGTTCTATGGATAGTTTTTTTGAGGAACCTCCACACTGTTTTCCAGAGCAGCTGCACCAGTTTACATTCCCACCAACAGTGTAGGAGGGTGCCCGTCTCTCCACACCCTTGCCAACATCTATAGTCTCTTGTTTTGTTCATTTTAGCCACTCTGACTGGCATGAGGTGGTATCTCAGTGTGCTTTTGATTTGTGTTTCCCTGATGATGAGTGATGTTGAGCATCGTTTCATGTGTCTGTAGGCCATCTGGATGTCCTCTTTGGAGAAGTGTCTGTTCATATCTTCTGCCCATTTCTTCACTGGATTATTTGTTTTGTGAGTGTGAAGTTTGGTGAGTTCCTGGTAGATTTTGGATACTAGCCCTTTATCTGATATGTCATTTGCAACTATCTTTTCCCATTCCGTCGGTTGCCTATTAGTTTTCTTGATTGTTTCCTTTGCCTTGCAGAAGCTTTTTATCTTGATGAGGTCCCAGTAGTTAATTTTTGTTCTTGATTCCCTGGCCTCTGGGGATGTGTTGAGGAAGAAATTGCTGCGATTGAGGTCTAGGAGGTTTTTTCCTACTTTCTCCTAGAGGGTTTTGATGGTTTCCTGTCTCACATTCAAGTCCTTCAGCCATTTTGAGTTTATTTTTGTGTATGGTGTAAGAGAGTGGTCTAGCTTCATTCTTCTACATGTCACTCTTACTTCTTCAAATACATTTTCTGTCCATTTATCTTTCTCATTTCTGAGGACCCCTATAATGTATTTGTTCCCTTGAGGTTGACCAAGATATCCCTTAACTCATTAAAAAAAAAATTTTTTTTTTCTGTTTGCTGTTCATCTTGAGTTATTTCCATTGCCCTGTCCTCCAGGTCACTGATCAATTCTTTTGCATCTGCTAATCTACTGTTGATTTCCTCTGGTGTATTTTTCATTTTGGTTATTGTATTCTTCAACTCTGATGGGTTTTAACCTTTTATTCAAATTTCAGTTAACCTACAGTGTAATATTAGTTTCAGGGGTGCAGTATAGTTATTCTCAACACTTTCATACAACACCCAGTGCTCATCACAACTGCCCTCCTTAATCCCCTTCACCTATTTTACCCACCCACACCAACATCCATTCTGTTAACCATCAGTTCTCTACAGTTGAGTCTGTTTATAGGTTTGCCTTTTTCCCTTTGCTCATTTATTTCTTAAATTCCACATGAGTGAAATCCTATACTATTTGTCTTTCTCTGACTTATTGTGCTTAGCATGCTACTCTCTAGCTCCATCCGTGTCATTGCAAAAGGACTGATACTATTCTCTTTTATGGGTAATATTGCAGTGGGTGTGTGTGTACATCTTCTTTATCCATTTGTCAGTCAACAGGGGCTGTTTCCATAATTTGGCTACTGTAAATAATGCCCCTATAACATTAGGATGCATGTATTCCTTTTAAATAGCATTTTATTATCATTTGGGTAAATACCTAGTAGTGAGGAGGGGAGTTTCTCTCTCTTTATATAAGTTCTGAGTTCTTCTATTCTTCTCTCTTCAGCATATTTATGATTAAACTCTTTATTAGACATATTATTTCCTTTTCAATTAGTTCTTTTCTGAGGTTTTATGTTTTTATATATTTATTTTTGAGAGATAGTGCAAATGGGGGAGGGGCAGAGAGAGAGGGAGACACAGAATCCAAAGCAGACTCTGAACTGTCAGAGCAGAGCCTGACATAGGGCTTGAACCCACAGACTGTGAGATCATGAACTGAGCTGAAGTAAGCTGCCCAACTGACTGTGCTACCCAGGTGCCCCTCTTGTTCTTTCATTTGGAGCATATTCTTCCATTTTGCTTGACTTTTCTGTTTGTGTCTATTAACTCTGTGGAGCGGCTACTTCTCCTAAGCTTGAAGGAATATCTGGTGTATAGTCATCTCCTGTGTATATTGTGTATGCCTGATGACTCTGACTGGCTCCCTGGAGTTAGTGTGGTCTGGGGATCTAGGGAACTCCATGAGGTGTTTTCACCGGTGGGATTGCCAGATCTGAGGTGGATATAGACTGGACATATGGAGCTCTCTGCACAGAGGCACCCCACTAGGAAACCTGAAACTGAAATGGGTACTAGGTAGAGTGTCCCTGGGCTCTCCCTACAAAAGGCACCCTGCTGGGGTGGATGAAGCCAATATAGATAGTAGGCCAGAGGGCCCAGCACACTTCACACAAGTGGCAAGGCAATTGGAGCTGAGGTAGGATATGAGTGAAGAGGTCTTGGGGGCATTCCACATAGGGGGTGTCAAGGTGTCACAGGGCTCTCTGTGTAGAAGGCACCCTGACACAAGGTCCCTGATAGCTAGAGCTAAGACAGGTACAAGCTGGGATATTACAAGGTGCTCAGCACAAGGAATGCCCTGGAGAGGCAATCAGAACTGAGGCAGGCATGAACTGGGGTATGCTGCACAGGGGCACTTTGGTAGGTTAGCTGGAACTGAAGCAGGTATGACACCAGGATTACTTAGAGCACTCTGTGTCAGGAGTGCTCTAGCAAGCAATCTGGAGCCTGGAGTATTCTAGGAAGCTTTGTACCTGTGTCACTTTGGTGCAATGGCTATAATAAGTACTGACCAGGAATTTCTGGGTAGGTGCCATGCTTAGACCCTTTGGTGGGATGGCTAGGGCTGCTGCAGAATAGGGGCCTGGAGCTCACTGAGGTGGTAGGCCAGCCATGGCACCCCTACCCTGTCCTGGTCAGAGGGTCTGGTGAACACCCTGATAGCCTGGATGGGATCAGACTTTAAGCAGCTTCCCCACCATTTGGTGGAGTTCTAGGGCGGGGTCTTTTATATAGTATTGGCTTTTTTAAACTGCAGCTTTTGTTCTGTGTCCTAGTGGTCTCCACTGCAGATCACTATTCCTTGATACTATTCCTCTCCACTACAGATCACAACAGTGAGAGAAGGGGTCCCCTTTCTTACTGGGTTTCTATCTTTCTTGCCATTTGCAATGTGTTTCTCCATATTTTGTGGTGGAGAAGCTGTTCAGTCAGCCCTCAGTTCTTCCTCAGGAGGAATTGCTCTACAAATAGGTGTAGAGTGTGTGAGGGAAGTGAGTTCAGGTTCTTCCTTTGTCTCCATCTTGGGAAGATTTCCAGTCCCTTTTAATGTATCACTGAATTTGGCTTGCTAATATTTTGTGGAGAATTTTTATGTTCCCTTCAAGATTATTGACCTATAGTTTTCTTTTTTGGGTTTGTGGTATACTTGCCTGGTTTTGGTATCAGGGTAATGCTGCCTCATAAAAAAATATTTGGAAGCTTTCCCTCTTCTACAACTTGTTAGAACAATTTGAGACCTAGAAGTCTTAACTCTTTGAATGTTTGATAGAGTTCTCCAGTGAACTTATCTGATCCCGGACTTTTGTTAGTTTTTTTATTACTGTTTTAATCTCCTTACTAATAATTGGTCTATTCAGATTTTGTGTCTTCTTGATTCAGTCTTGGAAGATTTTATATTTCTAGGAATTGATCCATTTCTTCCAATTGTCCTATATTTATGTGCTATCAGTTGTCTCCTATTTCATCTGTATTTATTGGAACCTTCCCAAATGGCTTTTGGGTTGTCATCCTTTTTATATCTTTTTGTGTTTGCCCTAATCTTTATTTTCTTCCTTCTAGTTAGGCTTTTTCTAGTTCCTTTAGGTGATAAGGTTAGGTTGTTTGAGATGTGTCTTGATTCTTGAGGTGGGCTTATTACCATAAACTTCATCCTACAATGTTCTAAAATCTATGGGATTCAGCAAAAGAGGTATGTTTCCATTTTTGTTGTCTATGGTAATTTGATTTCTTCACTGACCCAGTGGTTGTTCACTGGTATGTATAGCTTTCACGTGTTTGTGTATTTTCTAGTCCTTGTAATTTATTTCTAGTTTTGTAACATTGTAGTCAGAAAAAGTGCTTGGTTTAATTTCAGTCTTCTTAAATTTATTAAGGCTTATTTCGTGTCCTAACTTGGTCTATACTGGAGACTGTTCCATGTGCACTTAAGAACATGTATTCCATTGTTTTGGGTTGTTCAGCATATACCTGTTAGGATCATCTGGTCTAATGTGTTGTTCAAAATCACTGATGGGGAAGGAGCCAAGATTCCAGAGAGGAAGGGAGCTCTGTAAACTTTATCTGCCCCATCTATCGAATTGAGAAGGACATTACTCTCATCTGCAAGAGTGAAAGGAGAAAATACAGACTCCAGAAAGAAGACAACATCAAGGATACCTGAGTGAGTGAGTGTGAACTGGGAGATTAGAAAACAGGCCAGCCTGAGAAGGGCAGGGGAGGTGGGAGCCCCAGCCCAACACAAGGCAAGCGCACAGAACCCAAGAGACAAAGTGAAGAGAAAGAGAAACTGAACACGTTCATAGTACTGTCTCTGGGGAAGAGATAAAGAATGTTTAACTGCGCTCAGAGAGAGAAACTCTCACTCTATATATAATTACTGGGTGGCACAAGGGAAAGAACAGCTTCCAGCCCTGCACCATCCCAGCGGGGAGTCAGTGGCCACGTCAGCGGTGCCAGGGGCACTCACTTCGACCTCGGTTTTGGGAGTGGGAGCATGCACCTCATTTCCACAGTGCATCTCGCCTCCAACATTGGCTGCGCGAATCCCGGGTGCCAGAGGGGAAAAAATAGCTTCCACCCCAATGCGATCCTGGCAAGGAGTTGGCGGCGGCAGAGGCGAGGCTCACACTTTGGCTGCAGGAGCTGGCAGCTCATTTCCAGCAGTGCCCGGTGTCTCAGGCAGCAGCAGCGAGAGCCCAGCTGGCACCAAGAGAAACTGCTCCCTCCCCCTAGGCAATTGCTATCAGGACTGGGGGCTGGGAGTCTGGAGTGGTGTCTGTGAGGGCATGCACTACACCTCCTGCTAAGCACCTTGCCTCAGGCAGGGGCAACACAAATCCTGGCCTGAGCCAAGAGAAACTGATACCTCCCACTAAGAAGCCAGCTGCCAAAGCAAGTACATCTCATCTGTGGTAGCATAAAAGTCCATGGACTAGGACTTTGAACCAAGGCAGGCCTGGAAAATACAACTTGGCTCAGCTGTGCACAAGGAGATTGGACTCATTAGAGTGGCCTACAGTGCTTAGTTCCAGCGGAGCTTGGTGTGCACCCATTCTACTCTGCAGCCACCAAGGCAGAGCCTCTGAAAGCAGCCCCCGAGAACTACTACGCCAGATCACGTCTATCTGCAAGGGGGAGCTGCTGCTTTATTTTTCTTTTTTTCTTTTTTCTTTCTTTTATGTACTTATTAGCTTTTTTACTTAAATTTTTTTTTTAATTTTTACACCTTATTTTCCTTTCTCTTTTCTTTTTTTTCCTTCTTGTAATCCAGATACATTCTCCTGTATCTCATCCTTATCTCTCCCCTCAACTGGTCATACACTTTTAGACTGTCCATTGTCCTTCATTGTCTCTGACCTCATTTATTTTTTTTTCCTCTTCTTTTCATCTCTTTCCTCTCCATTTTCTTTCTTTCCTTTCCTACTTTTAATTCGTTTGTTTTATTTGTGCATTTGTGTGCTTCTGTTCCCTCTGGCTTGTTTCTTGGGGTAGCCCTAAGAAGGAAAACAGACAAACACAAAGTGTGCATGACGGCGAGTCCCAAATATTGCAGAGTAGGGAAATAAAATATTCAAAGGCACAAAAAAAGAAACTGAGAGACACCATTAAAAAAATATTTCCTGAAATGACAGACCCTGGACAGTCAATAAGCCTCCTTTAACAGAGCAATATTAACAGGTGCACAGTGCACAACAAGCTTTCTAAAGGTGATAAGAGACAGAAAACTAGCAAAAATGACAAAACGAAGGAACTCTCCCCTGAAGAGCCTCCAGGAAGACATCACACCACACAACTGCTCAAGGCAGATCGGGACAACATACTGGATCAAGAATTTTAAAAACTTCTCATAAAATTAATCCATGGGGTTGAAAAAAGCATCAAAGAAGCAACTGAGACAATGACTAGGGACTTTCAAAATAGGTGTGATGAGTTTAAAAAAAAAAAAGGCTATAGATGAGGTGAATAACAAACTGGAGGCAGCCACCTCAAGGATTGACGAGGCAGAGAGAAGAATAGGTGAATTAGAAGATATAGTTACAGCAAAAGAGGAAGCTGAAAAAAAAGAGAGAAATTGATTCAGGAGCAGGAAAGGGGAATTTGAGACCTGAGTGATACAATCAAATGGAACAACATCCATATCATAGGAATTCCTGAAGAGGAAGACAGAGAGAAAGGTCCTGAAGGGATACTAGACCAAATTATAACTGTTTCTTTTCCCAGATTTGGGAAATTCTCAGACATTCAGATTCAAGAGGTACAAAGAACTCCCTTAAGACATAATTTGAATCGGCCTTCAGCACGACATATCATAGTGAAACTGGCAAAATATAAAGATAAAGAGAATTCTGAAAGCAGCTAGGGAGAAAAGGGCCCTCACATACAAAGGGAAACCTATCAGAGTGGTTACAGACCTATCTACTAAAACTTGGCAGGCCAGGAAGGAATGGCAGGAAATCTTCAATGTGATGAACAGAAAAAACATGCAACCAAGAATCCTTTATCCAGCAAGCCAGTCATTCAAAATAGAAGGCAAGATAAAGGTGTTCCCAAATAAACAAAAATTGAGAGAATTCATGACCACCAAGCCAGCCCTACAGGAAATCTGAAGAGGGACTCTAAGAGGGAAATGTTGCAAAGAATACAAGGTGCTAGAGACACCACTATAAACATGAATTCTAGGGAGAACACAATGACTCTAAACCCACATTTTCCAAGAATAACACTGAATGTAAATGGACTGAATGCTCCAACAAAATGACACAGGGTAGCAGAATGGATAAAAAAAAAATCCAAAATCCATCTATTTACTGTCTACAAGAGACTCATTTTAGACCTAAAGATACCTTTAGGTTGAAAGTAAAGGGATGGAGAAATATCTATCATGCAACTGGAAGCGAAAAGAAAGCCGGAGAAGCCATACTTACATCAAACAAACTGGGCTTTAAAGTAAATGCAGTAACAAGAGATGAAGAAAGACATTATATAATAATTACAGGGTCTCTCCATCTGGAAGAGCTAACAATTATAAATATCTATGTGCCAAATTTAGGAGCACCCAAATACATAAAACAATCACAGACAGAAACAATCTTATTGACAAAAATGTGCTAATTGCAGGGGACTTTAATACTCCACTGACAGCAATGGATAGATCAACCAGACAGAAAATCACTAAAGAAACAAAGGACCTGAATGACACATTGGAACAGATGGAATTGATAAAAATATTTAGAACTCTGTATCCTGAAGTTAGGAAACTCACCTTCTTTTCGAGTGCACATGGCACATTCTCCAAGATAGATCACATACTGGGGCATAAAGCAGCCCTCCATAAGTATAAACAAATAGAGATCATACCATGCACACTTTCAGATCACAATGCTATGAAACTTGAAATTAACCACAGGAAAAAGTCTGGAAAACCTCCAAAAATGTGGAGGTTAAAAACCACCCTACTAAAGAATGATTGGGCTAATCAGGCAATTAGAAAAGAAATTTAAAAATCTATGGAAACAAATGAAAACGAAAATACAACAATCAAAACCTCTGGGACACAGCAAAGGCAGTCCTAAGAGGAAAGTATATTGCAATCCAGGCCTATTTCAACAAACTAGAAAAAGCACAAATTCAAAATCTAACAGAGCATCTACTGGAACTAGAAGGGAAGCAGCAAGAGCACCCCAAACCCAGCAGAAGAAAAGAAATAATAAAGATCAGGGCAGAAATAAACAATATAGAATCCAAAAGAACAGTCGAGCAGATCAATGAAACCAAGAGTGGTTCTTTGAAAAAGCAAACAAAATTGATAACCCTCTAGCCATGCTCCTCCGAAAGAGAGAGAACACCCAGCTAGACAAATCATGAATGAAAAAGGATCTATTACAACCAATCTCTTAGAAATACAGGCAATCATTTGAGATTACTATCATTACTATGGCCAACAAACTGGACAACACAGAAGAAATGGACAAATTCCTAAATGCACATGCACTGCCTAAATTCAAATGGGGAGAGATAGAAAGCATGAATAGACCAATAACCAGTGAAGAAATCGAATCCGTTATCAAAAATCTCCCAACAAATAAGAGCCCAGGGCCAGATGGTTTCCCAGGGGAATTCTACCAGACATTTAAAGCAGAGCTCATACCCATTCTTCTCAAACTATTTCAAAAAATAGAAATAGAAGGAAAATTTCCAAACTCATTCTATGAAGCTAGCATCACCTTGATACCCAAA
>PISW01015432.1:0-16916 GCA_004023785.1 Mungos mungo
GTGTGTGTGTGTGTGTGTGTGTGTGTGTGTGTGAAGGGGGGATCTTACACTCCCCAGGCCCTGAGCTGCCGCAGCCCCTGCCTTCCGACAAGACTCCAGAGCCTGGTCCGAAGGCAGAAGGCCCCGGGCAGGGAAACAAAGGTGAGACTGAGGGCAAGAAGGGAGAGGGGCTGGGGGCCTCCTCCCAGACGTTTCTCTTCCTTCCAGCTGCCCCTCCTGTTACCCCTGCCCCCAGCTCCTGTGCCTGCAGAGAGCCCCAGCTGACCGGGAGGTGTGGCCAGGTCTGACCCCTCAGTTCCGCCCGCCAGCCCCATCTGTCCCACTGCAGCTCACGGGGAGGGGCGGGGGAGCGGCCCCTGGTGGTCCTCTACTCCCACTGGCCTCTCCCTGTGAACCTCAAAATGGTCAATCACCTTCCTCACTAAATGCACCGCAGGTCTGGGGTCGTTGCCCCCACGCATGGATCTCAGGCTCCGGGTCGTCTTCCCCTGTAGCAGGTGCAGCTTGGGTGCCCAGGCCTGCTCCTAGCTGAGACTGGCTGGCACCCCAGAAGTCTTCGCAAACCCCACCGCTCAGCGCTCACACCTAACGGGTGAGCAGGCCTGACGCCTCCTTGGTGCTGAAGGGGAGCAGCTCCTGTCCGCCCCCCACAGCGCAGCCGTGCTCTGCCTCCTCCGCTCCTCTACCTGTGCCTCTCTGGTCTGTGCACCTGCCAGTCTCCCCATCCTGCCCATCACTGCCCTCGTCGGCATCATGGCTAACCCAGAAGGTACAGACGCTTTGCTGACATGGCGGGCTGCAGCAAATCCTCATCACAGAAGGGGAAATGGAGGCAGAGGGCAGTGCCGGGCCTCACCCAGACTGCACCTTTAGACTCTGCACCCACTCTTGCCGCCCACTGTCCCCTCTGTTTTTGGCCTCTCAGAGTTGTTCCCATGGCTGCTCTCCATCTTCTACCTCCCATGGACCCCTCCGCGCCCCTGCTACTCCCCCAGGGGCCGGAGGAGCTGCCCGGCCTGCCCCTCATGCTGCACACCGGCAGCCTGGCCTGCGCCTCCGTCGTCTCTTCCCCAGGTCCCTGCCCTAACCTCTTAATCTCCCTCTGCCACTCCTGCACACCCCACTATCCATCCTCAACAGAGAGGGCAGGGTGAGCCTTGTAAAGGTACTAATAGCCCCAATGCCGTCTCTGTCCCCATCCCCCCATCCTCTCCCATGCTCAGCCAGCCCCACCCTCATTCTCCGGGGCAGCAGATCACTCCCACCTCAGCACCCAGGAACCAGCCCTTCCCTCAGCCTGAATGGGCCTCTCCCGCAGAGTCACGGGCCTTCCACTCCCCCACGACTCCCCTACCCCACCTTATTGGTAGATTTCACCTGCACCTCAACCCTCTAAGGATCTCTGACTGCGTGGGCCCCATCCAAGGCCCTTCAACTTCATACTTGTCATTTTTTTATTTTAAAAAAATGTTTCGTGTTTATTTTTCAGAGAGAGAAACAGAGACAGAGTGCGAGGGGGAAAGGGTAGAGAGAGAGGCAGACACAGAATCCGAAGCAGGCTCCTGGCTCTGAGCTAGCTGTCAGCACAGAGGCCGACGCGGGGCTCGAACCCACGAACCGTGAGATCATGACCTGAGCTGAAGTCAGATGCTTAACTGACTGAGCCAGGCAAGCGCCCCCAAATTTGTCATTTTTAATTCTTTTTCTCAGAATGGGCTCCTCAAATTGTATGAGCTTCTGCTTCTACAGAACCTGAGTCTATCCCTGCCTGCTCTGTATTTTCTCTCCTCGCAGACCTCATCACCTCCTAACACGTAGCTGCTTAGCATGCGAGTCCCTGGCACACAGGGTCCGCGCGGCTGCGGTGTGCTGGGGTGGCTCACAGCACGACCAGATCATTAAACTTTCAGGAATTCTTGTGAACAAGTGTGAAACTGGTGGTCACTTGGTATCAACTGTGATGGGTGTGTGTGTAACACCAACATGTGCAAAAGGTAGAGATCAGGGCTTCCCCTGCTCGCTGCAGATCTCAAACGTTGAGCCAGCACACCGCGGGCACAGGAGAGAGCATTTTCCGAGCCCCCGTGGGTCTGGGAGAGGCCAACCGCGGCCCGGGAAGGTCCCGAGGCTCTGCTGCAGAATCGTCCCTGGCTGTGGCAGTCAGCACATCGTCAGGGCCCCTGAGGCCAAGGGAAGGCGCCGGCTTGGCCTTCAGTCCTGGCAATGAAACAGGGCTAAGAATGCCACCTTTACAACCTGAAGATGTGATGAAGCCGGGAAAGAGAAAAGGCCTCGGACCCTAATGGAAATAGTTTGTTCTCAAAGACTGGTAGAGAATGGAGCAGTTAAGCCATCAGGCCTCTTGATTTGGGACAGACTTGGAGGAAAGGTCAAGGGGAAAGGGAAAGCGATGTTTTAAGACCAAGGACGCATAGAGAGTCCTTGGCAGCCTCGGCATAAACCAGATTTAGGAAGACATTTCCCAACTCCCTGAGCCGAATCAGCCAGGCCTTTGCCTCTAGGGGTCTCGGCCCCCGTGGCCCAAGCCTACCCTTAGACGGTACGCCGGGCGCAGGCATACGACCCAAAAAGGAGACAATAAGGTGGCCACGGCGTGTAGGATCCAGCCGGGAAAAGCCTAGTCCTCACTGCGGAGCGCCGCCCGCAGCCCAGCTGCTCCGCCTCCAGGCCCCGGCCCGGCCCCAGGCCCCGCCCTGTCGTAAGGCCCCGCCCTGTCGCGAGGCCCGAAGCGTCTCTCGAGCCGCAGGCCCCGCCCCGCGCCCCGACCCCGCCCCGTCGCAAGGCCCGGCGGTCGTCCAAGCCGCAGGCTCCGCCCCGTCACAAGGCCCCGCAGCGTCTCCGGGCCGCAGGCCCCGCCCCGCGCCCTCGGCCCCACCTCCGGCCCCGCCCCGTCACAAGGCCCCGCAGCGTCTCCCGAGTCGCAGGCGCGGGCCCAGCCGAGCCGGCCGCTGAGCGGGTGGTGGTGCAGGTGCGGGCGCAGCCGACATCGACCGCGCGGTCGCGCACTGGACACCGTGCGCACCGTTCCGGAGGCGCCCCGCGAGTGGTGAGTCCCTGGCCCGAGCGCGGCTGCGTGGCTACCCGCTCGTCCGCCGGGCCGGCCGCCCCCGCGCGGGCCCTGCGCAGCGGAGCGGCGCCGCCGTGGGTCAGTCGGTAGGTCCCGCAGGGGCTCACGGCCCGAGCGGGCAGGGCGCGGCGGCAGGGGGCAGGGGCGGCCGCGACGGGACCCCGCGTCCCGAGCGTCGGCCCCAACCCCCGACCAGGCTGCGGGGCCCACCCGCCCTCGGTGCGGGTTCCGTAGCCGCCGCCCCCACCCGCCTCGCCGTCTCGCCTGCTTTGTTCCCCCGCACGCCCTCTGGTCGTTTCCATCCCCCATACACCCCCGCACCCCGCTGTTCCTGGCGTACCCTCCTGGCAGGGACCCCGGCAAGCCGATCCGGGCCTGCTGCCCCCATCCGGGGAGCGAGGGTCGGTCGGGCCTGCCTTTGGACCAGGGTCAGGGCTCTCGCTGCTCACAGATGGCCTGGGGATTTCCTAGGATAGAAACAGCCGCCGGCTCTGGCCCCTTAAAGCTGCTTAAGGGGCTGGTTGCGGAGGGGAGGGTCCGGGCCCGCCCCCACACGGCCCTGACCGCGCCCCCGGCCGCGACCCGGGCTGAGCGCTGACCCAGGAGACGCGAGCCGCGGTGATAAACCTCCTCCAGTTGCTTCTGAGAAACAACCGAAGCCAAAAATCCGGAAGCTGACGAAGTCATCATCTTGTCTGTCCCCTCCTCCACTTTTGGGGTCATCCTAGAGCTGCCCCTTGTGAAGCCCCACGCCCAGCTACCCAGTCCCCACTGGCTCTCCTGATCCTTCTGCTCAGGGGGGACGCCCGTGGCCCTGGGGGCAAAAGTCATGAGTGCCCCCCTTTGTGTCCTGGTTCCCCACAGCAGGTGGGGCGGGGCGGCAGTGGCTGGCTCCGGGGACTTGCCACCGCAGGGCTGACTTCTCTCTCTCCTCTAGGGGGAGACCACAGAACCGGAGGCCATGCCCCATGAAAAGAGTTTCTTGGTGTCTGGGGACAACTATCCTCCCCCCAACCCTGGATATCCTGGGGCACCCCAGCCCTCCATGCCTCCCTACCCGGGGGCCCCTTACCCACAGCCCCCGTTCCAGCCTTCCCCATATGGCCAGCCAGGGTATCCCCAGGGCCCCAGCCCCTACCCTCAAGGGGGTTACCCTCAGGGGCCATACCCCCAAGGAGGCTACCCTCAAGGCCCCTACCCTCAAGAGGGCTACCCGCAGGGGCCATATCCCCAGAGCCCCTTTCCCCCCAACCCCTACGGACAACCACAGGCCTTCCCGGCACCGGACCCTGGCTGTGAGTAGTGGGGCGGAAGCCGGGGGAGGGGGGGAGGCCGGGGCTCCAAGTGCCCTCCAGTGGCGCTGACCCCGCCCATCCTGGTCCTCAGCACCTCACCGTGGAAACTATCATGAAGAGGGCCCCCCGTCCTACTATGACAACCAGGACTTTCCTGCCACCAACTGGGATGACAAGAGCATCCGCCAAGCCTTCATCCGGAAGGTGGGCAGGAGAGACCGGGGTGGGGGGGGGTGAGCTGCGCTGGGCGGTGCTCTGAGCTGGCCCCTCCGCAGGTGTTCCTGGTGCTGACCCTGCAGCTGTCCGTGACGCTGTCCACTGTGGCCGTGTTCACCTTTGTCGGGGAGGTGAAGGGCTTCGTCCGGGAGAACGTGTGGACGTACTACGTGTCCTATGCCGTCTTCTTTGTCTCCCTCATCGTCCTCAGCTGCTGCGGAGACTTCCGGCGGAAGCACCCATGGAACCTCGTTGCACTGGTAACCCCTCCCCCTCCCAGGCCGCCCTCTTCTCCACCCGCTCCCACCTTGCAGCCAGGGGAAGACGGGGGCGGGGCGGAAGCGGCTCCTCAGCCCAGGGTTTTGTCTCCCCACAGTCCATCCTGACCGTCAGCCTGTCCTACATGGTGGGGATGATCGCCAGCTTCTATGACACCGAGGCGGTCATCATGGCCGTGGGCATCACGACGGCCGTCTGCTTCACGGTGGTCGTCTTCTCCATGCAGGTGAGGGCCCCTGCAGGCAGGGCTGCTGGCCTCGAGGGCCCAGAGGCCTTCCAGGGGCCCAGCACCCAGAGCCTCCCCCCCCCCCCCCCGCAGACCCGCTACGACTTCACCTCGTGCATGGGCGTGCTGCTGGTGAGCATGGTGGTGCTGGTCATCTTCGCCATCCTCTGCATCTTCATCCGGAACCGCATCCTGGAGATCGTGTACGCCTCGCTGGGCGCGCTGCTCTTCACCTGCGTGAGTCAAGGCGGTGGGCGGGCCCTGGGCGGGGCGCGGCGTGACGTGCGACGTGCGTGCGTGCGGCGGGCAGGCGCGTCCCTCAACAGCCCGTGCTGCCACCTGCAGTTCCTGGCAGTGGACACCCAGCTGCTGCTGGGGAACAAGCAGCTGTCCCTGAGCCCGGAGGAGTACGTGTTTGCCGCGCTGAACCTGTACACGGACATCATCAACATCTTCCTGTACATCCTCACCATCATCGGCCGTGCCAAGGAGTAGCCCGTGTCTGGGGCCCCGCTCAGGTGGCGTGGCTGGCCTGGGCCCTGCCCCTGGTGTGGCAGTGCCGTCATACCTCCCCTCTCTCGTCCCTGGGCACAGCCTGGGAGTGAGAGGCCCCTCTCCCACCCTCCTGTGTGCACACTGCAGACACCTGTCTGGACCCGCTGTGGCCGGCATGGCCCCTTCTAGCCCTCTGGCCCCGCCTCAGGGCAGTGGGGCCAGGTCTCCGTGCCTCCCCCTGCCCACTCACTGTTGCATGAGCCCTGTCTGCCAGCCCACCCCGGGGTCTGGGGGTGACACCGGGTCCCAGGGGAGAGGGGTCAAGCCAAGAGGTGAGGGTGCACGTCTCCCCTCCTGTTCCAGCCCCCCCCCCCACTGCCTGGCATAGAGAACCCTCTCCCACCCCTCCCCTTCCCCACCCTGGAGCGCTGCCCTCTGGAGGGCCTGAGGCCTGAGGGTCTTGTCCCTGTGCTGAGCCCTGAGGGCAGAGAGGTTGAGAGTATTTCCCCGGAGGAGGGCGCCTTCCTCCTGTCTTGCTGTCTTTAAAATTCCAATAAACGGGACCTTCTGCTCTCTGCCTTCCCCTCCGTGGCACGGCCACTTCTGCTGGCGGAGGAGGCTCTCGGCTTCACCAGGGTACAGGGAGCAGGAGCAGGCTGGCCTGTTGGGAGGGGAGGTCAAGGACAGAACAGCAGCCAAGCCTTCTCCACCTGCCCCCCACCCACCGCCTCCCCAGCCAGAAGGTTCCGGCCTGAGACGAGGACGGGCACCTGAAGGCCTGTGGGGGTTAAGCGTGGGGCCACGTGATGGCGATTGTCTGCCACCCGCTCCTGGGTCTCGTGAGACCCTCACCGTCCTGCCTTGGCCCCAGGGGGGGGGGCACAGGTCACTGACCCGCCCCAGAGCAGGCCCATCAGTGGGCACCTGACGGGCCGCCCAGGCCTGGCCCAGACAGAGGCCCTGTGTGTCCCCGGGTCGCCCCCATGACACGTGCAGCCCGGAGTCCCTGGAGCAAAGCTGCACAAAGACTCCAGGGGCTTGGCCAGTCAGGGCCCACGGCCTGCCGCTGGCACCTTCCACCGGCCAGCTTGTTCTGCGTGCGCTCCCCTCTCGCTCCCTCGCTTCTGGAGCCCTCGCCCACCCTAGCTCCCGGGTGCACACCCAGAGGTCAGCCAGCTGTCCGTACCCTCACACCCCAAAGGGGCTCCTCCGAAGCCCAGCGCCCAGCGCCCAGCCCTGTCGGAGGAGCCCCTGCCCGGAGCTCACCGTGGCCTTCCGCCGGCAGGGCCCTCCCAACCAGCTTTGCCTGAGAACCCTCTCCCGGGGCCCCTCTGCCCAGCAGCCCGGCCCCCCAGTACCCGGGAAGGGACTCGCACACGGCAAGGGGTCTGTGTGCCCCTCGACTGCGGTCCACCTGAACCAAGGCCCTTCTCCCCGCCAGCCTGCTGCCGCTGCGCCATCACCATCAATGGTCTCCGCCCTGGCCACCCAGGCCAGAACCAGAGCCGCCCCTGCCCCCTCCTCCCCGCCGCCCCTGCCACCGGAGGCCTCCCCGTTCTCGCCTGCCGGCTGTGCTTCCAAAACCCCGATCGCACCACCTGCCTGCTTAAAACCGTCTGATGGTCCCCTTCCTTGCCGGGCACGCAGGCCCTGCCATCTGCCTGCGACTGCCCAGCCGGCCTCCCACGGTCCCCTCACCGCTCCACCCCCAGGGCTGACCTTGCACAGCCTGAGCCTCAGGCAGGCCCCACTTCCCCGGGACAAGGCTGTGTACCACGGGGCCCCTCCTGGAGTCCCCAGTGGCTTCATGTGACACTGGGACCCTCTGTCCCTCTGCCAGCCCGCAGCGCACGTCCCCTCCCTCGCCTCCCTTTGGCTGCCGGCTCCTTGAGCAGGCGCGCTGCCCTGCCTGGGGCTCACCGGCCCGTCGGGGGCTCGTGTGAGGAAGAAACGCAGTGCTCCCACGGTGAGGGAGGGTACTGGCGGAGGTGGACGAAACTCGGGAAGAATTCCCAAGTGCAACGTGCAAGGACGTTTTCTCAAGGAGCCCGAGAAGCACAGACTCTGGGTCCCTGGGGACGGCCAGGGTTTGGAGGTGGGCAGGGGCCTGGCTAGGGCCACGAGGCCAGGGGACATGGCGAAGGGGCCTCTGCCGCAATTGGGAAGGTCAAGGGCCCTCCCACAGAAAGCTGAGGAAGATGAATCCAGCAGCGCGAGGTCTGAGGTCCGGGGGGCGGTGCGAGGGTGCGAATGGGTGATGAAGCAGGAAGGAGCACTTGAGGTGGGTCAGAGGGGCCTCAGGACCCGCGGCGCCCGGAGGGCCCAGGGGCAGCTCTCACGCTGCCTCGGGGGGTCCCTGCAGGCCGGGCCGTGGTGCTGTTCCAGGAGGAAGGAAGCTGCCCCGGCCCTCGGGCACAGGCCTGCTGTCCTGTTTAGAACCGAAACGGGTTCACACACCAGCGCCAGACGAGGCCCCTTTAAGACAGGGCTGGGTGGAGGCAAGAACGAGCCCCCTCCTAACCACGTCGGGACGTGGACAAAGCCGGGGTGCCGTCCAGGCCGCACGGAGACCGCCAGCGCCCTGTGCCGCCTCGTCCGGCGGCGGCGGCGGCCTCCTCGCTGACAGCTGCTGCCGGCCTAGTGCCCTCCTTCCGCAGAGGACGGGGCACCCCCGTCCCCGACAGCAAGCCATCCAGAGCGAACCCCGCTTCCTTCCGCCCTCCCCAGTTCCCCCAGAAGGGCCAAACCCCGCTCGCAGGTCCTTTCTAGCAGCACCCCTGGGACCCCCGCGGCTCCCGCTGTCTGAGGTCCCCTCACCGCCCCGAGCGGCAAGCCGGGCCTCCGCCGGAGGGCACGGTCACGGCGAGCTGTGCCAAGGCCAAAGAAGGCTGATTTAGTTTTCAACCGAAATGTTTGTTTACGTAGGTCATCGTTAAATCCATTCTTATTTTCAAGGTGAACAGACACGACGTGTGCTCACGCCCGTCACACTCCTTGCCCAGCAGCGCGAGCCGAGTCCCTAGGCCGGCACGCAGCACAGGGCGGGCACAGCGCAGGTGCCAGCCGTGGCACGGCTGCGTGAACGTTAGTGGCACTGGCTGCCCCAGGACCAGGGACAGAGACAGCCTGCGCCTTCAGGACCTCGGCTCAGCGTCGCGTTAGTGGGAAGCCAGTTCCAGGCAGACGGTAAAACTGAAAGGCTGGGAGAAGGCGCTGAGGCACAAACGGGGCAACCACGTGGAAGCCGGAGGCGGCCGGAGCGCGGAGTCACGGGTGGTCAGGGCCGGGGGCCGAACGCCAGGGAGGGAAGGCCCCGGAGTCTGGAGTCTACGCTGTGGGCAGCGGCGAGGCACCCGCACCAAGGCCACACCCCACCCGTCCTCAGCGCTGCCCACATGCCCCTCACGTGCCTTCAGAGGACTTCCAGTCCGGACAGTGGCCTGGACTGGTCTGGGGTCCCAAGCCTCACTCTTAACACACAGCGCTGCTAGATAAGATACTTTCATATTTTTCAGTACAAATCGCTGAGCAGCAATGCAAGAAACAAATGTGAGGAGAGGCCCCTCAGCTGTGAGGGAAGAGCTGCAGCCGAAGGATTTGGGGAGGTTGTGCTAAAAAAAATAGGACTTCCCATCCAGGACCTGCCAGGGAAAGAGACCCCGGAGACCCCAGGCTCTTGACCGAAAGCCTGGAGGGTCCCAACTGGGGGCCCGAAGCACAGAGCCTGAACCAGAGCCACACCCGGGCTGGATCAGCTCTGTCCCTGTGGTTGAAAGGAATCAGCTCTGGCAAGGAGATGACGTCATCCAGAACGCTACAGGGCTTCTGTTTCTTACACACGACAGCTGTCATTCAATTAAAAATCACCAGGCATTTCAAGAGATCACAGTGCTTAAAACCAAGAGGAAAAATACGATACAGAAATAGACCTGGGGTGACTCAAAGATTGGAGGTAGCAAAAGGGGGGGCTTTAAAATAAATATGATTAATACGTTAAGAAAAATTGGGGGGGGCTAGAGAAACATGGAAGGTAGTATGGAGAATTTTCCCGAGAGAATTGGAATCTATATAAAGAATCGAACTGAGCATCTTGAGTGGAAGACTACATTAAGTGAAACTAAAAACTGACTAGCTGCGTGTAAGAACAGATTAGACAAGTCAGAAAACGGATTACTGAGCGGAGAGGTCAATAGAAAACATCCCGACTCACAAAGAGCAAGGACGGACAGAGAAAGTGCAGAGATGCGCGTCTGGGGGGCGGGGGGGGGGGGGGGGCGGCTGTGCGGCAGGTGGCGTCCGGGAGGGAAAGAGAGAACGGAAAAGTGACGTCTGAAGAGACAATGCCTGAAAAACTTCCAAAACCAATACTACAGCAGCCAAAACGGACACAAAACCATGTTGACCTCGTAAAGTTCCCCAGGGTCTTTTATGAGCCCGTGGTTATGCGCTGAAGTGTGTCTTCCCAACCTCACACGTTGAAGCCCAACCCGAGCGCTCGCTCTGCACTCTCGTCTGGAAGTTCAGTCCTGGCGAGGGTAACGAGTTAGGACAAGGTCCTCCCGGAGTGAGGCGGGCCCCCGATCCACTGTGTTTTCTGTCCCTATGAAAGGGGACAGTTGGGCACAGGTGCCTTCTCCCTCTCTGGCCCCCGCCTTGGAGGAGCTGTCACCGTGTCTGCGCATCTGCAACAGTGACAGCCAGACGGCCCGACCTCTGATCGGGAGACACGGGCAGGTGCTCGGCGCCAAGCCCTGGAATCTGAAGGCCAAAACTCCTCGTGCGGCGGGACCGTGACGCGGGGCCCGTGCTGACGGCAAGGCAGCCTGGTGCTCAGGAGGCAGAGATGCAGCCAGCAGGGCCGGCCACCTCCTGCATGCGGCCCACCATCACAAGAGTGCCGGGCCACCCTCGGGAGCAGCTGGCACCCGATCTGCAAGGACAGGTGTCACTCTGATTTGTGGTGGCCACCACTCAGGGCCACCGCCGCCCCAGAGCTGTCACCACTCTGTGCAGCCACAGGCCTGTGATGGTAAAGGGTTCCTGGGACCCCTACCCAAAACAATAAAAATAGCAGGTAATTTTTCTCAAAAGCAAAAAACAAAAATATTATACCGAAGGCTCTAGCAAGTACAATAAGACAAGGCACAAAGAACATGTTTATTTATTGCAGCGCAACCACGGGAGCAGAAGCTCCTGTGGAGTCTACCAAAAGGACGGCCAGAGCTAACAGAGTTGGACAAGATCATAGTACACAGGGTCAACAATGCAAAGTCACACGGGCGTCGGCGGCGCGGTCGGGGGCGCAGTCGGGGGTGCGGTCGGGGGCGCGGTCAGTTCAGCGTCTGACTCTTGGCCTCAGCTGAGGTCACAGTCTCGCGGTCGGTGAGGAGGAGTCCCATCGTGGGCTCCAGCTGGCAGTGCAGGGCCTGCTTGGGATTCTCTCTCCCCCTCTGTCTCTGCCTCACTAAATTAATTAATTGACTAATTAAGCTATATAACTATTAGGACCATCCGTCAAGGAAGGCAGGTGGCGAGGAAACAAACTCTCCCGAGATCCTCTGAAGACGCAGCGCTGCCCACACCTGGTTTTTAACCCAGGGAGACCTCGCAGACCTCCCATCTCCAGAGCCGCAAGGTAGCGTGTGTTGTATAAAGCCAAACAGATAAATAAACTGCTCATGTTGCTAAAAACTTATTATATAATTACATATCGCTATGAACATGACAATTTCAGATGATGTGTATGCGTCATACGGGCTGTATCTACATTAGAAAAATGTATGAAACGCTGAGGGACCATGGCTGAGGCTTCCGAAGGCCACTCTCAGGTCTGATGATTCACTGGGAGGACTCACAGGACGTAGCACAGACTCCAACTCAGCACCAGGATTTATTCAAGAGAAATAATACAAAGCAAAATCAGCAAGGAAAAGAACTCACGGGGCAAAATCTGAAGAAAATCAAGTGCAAGCTTTCAAGGGTCCCCTCCCGGTGGAGTCACACGGGATGAACCTAAGTCCTTGACCGAGGAGCTGTGATCACCTGTGTGAGGTGGGGTCTGTCAAGGATGTCACTGCAGGCTCAGTCCCCACGGGTGTTTACAGGGGCCTCTGCCTGTATTCTGCGCCACAACACAGGCTCTCAGCAGGAAGTCAGCAGCTCGGCAGAGGCCCAGTGAGCCATTCAGTTCGTTCAGCCCATCAGTTCTGGGAATTGTGGGAGTCCTCCTGAAATCAAGTCGCTAGATGAGGACCAAGGGCCAACCTTGCTGAAAGACCTCTCTAAGGGTAGCGGTCTCAGGCCCTTTCTACACAGTAATCCATTTAATAAACTATGTGCAATGCTGTCCACTGAAAACTGCAAACATTTCCAAGAGATACTTTTAAAGTCCTAAACAGAGAAATGTACCATGTTCATGCATCAGAAGACTTGATCGTGTCGAGATGTCAGTTCTCTACAAATTGACATAGAAATTCAACACAATCATAATAAAAATAAAAATCCCAGGAGGCTTTCTTGTAGGAATTGACAAACATCTTAAAATTTATATGGAAATGCAAAAGATGTAGAAAAGTCAAAACGATTTCAAAAAAAAGAACAAAGTTGGAGAACCTACGCTACCTGATTTCATGACTTACTGTGAAGCTGCAACAGTCATAAGGAGGAACACACAGATCAGTGGAACAGAACAGAGAATCCGGAAATAGACCTACACGCATTTTTTAAACAGATGGTAACGGAACCATTAGATACCAGTATGAAGGAACCTCAATCCTTACCTCACATCACACAAAATTAACTTGAAATGGATCATAGACTAAATGTAAAAGCTAAATTTATTTTTAAAAACCTTCTACATGAAAACATAGGTGAATATCTTCATGATCCTAGAATAAGCAAATTTCTTGGATAAGACACAAAAAACACGAACCACTAAAAAAAGTCTTTGGTAAAAGCTTTTGCTCTTTAAAAGACACCGCTGAGGAAATGAAAAGACAAGTCACAACTTGGAGAAAATACTTGCAGTGCGTGTGTTTGACAAAGGTTTGTATCTAGACCAGACAGTACTTCCGCATTTGCAGAATTAGAAGACGCTCAACCTAATTTTCAAAAATGGTCCAAAGACTTTAGGAACCTCATAAAAGGAGATACACGAATGGCCAACAAACACATGCAAATACCTTTAACATCACCAGTCATTAAGGAAATGCGGGTTAGGCCGCAGTAAGACGCCAGTCCCGTGACGGTAGAGCTAAGACAGAAGGACCTACAGTCACCAACATCGTCAAGGACACACAGCCACAGGCTCTCGTTTGCTGCTGGAAGGAAAGCACAGCGGTACGGCCACTTCGGAAAACGACGTGGCAGCTTCTTGCGTTAAACAGCTATTTACCGTATGATCTAGCAGTTTCACTCCTTCGTTTTTATCCAAAGATTTATACACAACTTCTCATGGCAGGGGGTATTCATAATAGCCAAACGTGAAATGACTGAAATGTCCATCCAAGTTGAATGGATTAGCCGGGACATCATCATACAGCGGAATGCCACGAAAAAGCAGTGAACTAGTAAACACGCAGCCCCACGACGGCTCTCAGGATCCGTACGCTGAGCAAAAGCCACCAGCACAAAGGAATACACTGTCTGATGAAAACTCCGGAAAAGGCTCTAGGACCAGGGGTCAGGGGTGGGACTTGCTAGGGAAAGGCGCACAAGGACACTGTTAGGGGACAGAAATGTTTCATGCCTTGTTGTATGGTGGTCACTCATCAAACTGTTTGCTTAAAATGGGTACATGTTATAGGAGAGGAATTACACCGCGATAAAGGTGACTTGTGAAATATGAACGTGGGGTTCCTGGTGGCTCAGTGGGCTGAGCATCCAATCCTTGATCTGGGCTCAAGTCATAATCCCAGGGTCCTGGGATCTAGCAAACATTAAGATTCTCTCTCTCTCCCTCTGCCCCTCACTTGCTTATTCTCTCTTTCTCTCTCTCAAATCAAAAATAAAGTAAAACATGAATGTGAAAAAATAAAATATGAATGCGACCGAAAGATTAACGAAACCCTTTCCTCTTCTCCCTGAGCGTCTGGCCTTCGGCGAGCTCTCTCTGGCCCCCTGCTAATCAGAAGGGTAGAATGTCCACGACTTAACTAGGCGACACTGCTTATGACAGCAGCCCTGCCGCGAAGCTGCGCGGGGCGCGGGAGGACGTAGGGATGACCCAGCCGGGCCTGAGGGAAGCCGCACTCGGAGCTCCCGGAGGACCGTGACTCCTGACACAGGACCCCGGAAGCGACATCCATGGAAGGTCCCAAGACGTAATGACTGCCGTGAAGCAGAAGCTTTGGAGACCAGCGAGCTCTTGCCCTGACCAACACGGACCTCACCCCGCATGTGAGCTGCCGCCTGTGGGGCCACGGATGTCGCCTTGCTGGCTACGGCAGGAAACGACGGCGTAGCCCTTGTGAGCAGACAGATGCCAAGGGAGGCCTCGGGTTGTCCCGTGGCTGAGGCTGGGCATTCCGCAGACCGAGAAGACCCCTTGGCGGACGCTGCAGTGGCCGTCCCACAGAAGAGTAGTCACAGGTGGCCACAAAACACACAGCGGCATGTCCAACCTCGTAAGTCATCGAGGGAACGCAAGTCATGCCAGGCATGGCACACGTACTCGATAAATATTCGAATGACTGAGTGACCTCGAGACCACGATGAGATGCCGGTTAACATCCACCCAATCAGAAAACCGGACGAGCCCGATAATATCAGTGTCGGAGAAGATGCACCAGGACCCTTGACCTTGGTAAGCAGGTCAGTTAGCACAGCGACTTGGCATTGTCTTGTCCAGCTGAAAACTTCATCTCGGGGAACCTGGTTGGCTAAGTCGCTTGAGTGTCTGACTTCGGCTCAGGTCATGATCTCACAGTTTGCTGGTTCGAGTCCCACATCAGGCTGTGTGCCGACAGCTGGAAGCCTGGAGCTGCTTCGGATTCTGCTTCTCCCTCTCTCGCTCTCTGCCCCTCCCCCACTCGCACTTCTCTCTCTCTCTTGCTCTCTCTCTCTCTCTCTCTCCCCCTCTCCCTCAAAAATAAACATAACAAAAATGTTTTTAAAACACTTACATTTCTGCCACCCAGAAGTCGCTCCTAGGTGCACCCAACATAAACTTTCGCACAGGCAGGTCTGCAGACGCGCACGGGAATGTCGAGTGCCGGGAGCCACACGGCCTCGCCGGACGCCGCGGCCACAGCGAGGAAACGGCGGACGTCTGCACGGCTCCGGCCGTGGGAGGCGAAGCCGGGATCTCCTGCTGCTGCTCAGGTGAAGTCAGGCCTGTCGTCATCAGTCAGGCCTCCCAGCGTCCGACTCAGACCGATGTCCCCACACAGCTGCCCCACGAGAAAAAACATTCTCCTGTCCCCGCATAACAGGTTTGGGACCAAAGCGCTATAGATGTTTGATAAAACGCTCTTCTAATCAGCCTTGCAGACCCAAGACATAGACTATGAAGGAGCTAAAAACACAAGAATTGCATTTGAGTCCGGCCCAGAGAAAAGGAGCCTAAATTGGAGATTAGAAGTAGAAGACAAGGTCAGAGCACGGTCCCTTCCCAAGGTCCACATTCTACAAATGTCCTCCCTTGTACTGACTCCAGCTACGAGGACGGATAAGGATGTGGGAACCCAGGTCCAAGGCCAACGCACACGGGCCCCCACGTGCTTGCGTCAGAGAAAGGACTTTCTCTAGCAACCTGTTAGCAAACATTCCTTCTCTTGTAGTTACTGAACCAAATAAAACTACTCCTAGCCTATCTGTATACAACTTAACCTATGACTTAATCTTGGCTTTACTAACTTAAATAACAGTTATGTTATACTGTTTTCTACTAAAAACATCCTGTTATATTCTTGGCTATAATATTTACTGGACCTCACTGTAAGTATGTTACATGACTTGGTTGGAACTCATTAATCAAAAACAAAGTCATAATTATTGACAAAAAAACAACCGGTACAAAACAAGACAGATTTGTTACTTTCTTAATCTGGGGGCTGACGCCGAGCCTGAACGGGACGGTTCTAAAAGACACTTCCGTAAAACTCGCTTCTGTGCCCTTTCGATGATTAAAGCACCTCATCACTAAGAATTAGTCACTGTAAACAACTACTGTTTTCTGGTGTCACGTTATCGCCTGACCAATAAAAGAGACCCCCCAGCAGGCACAGCAGAGACGCTGCCTGGGGACCGGAAAGAAAGTCCACCGTCCATCCTTCCGGGACCCAGGGACCCGCTGGAGCCGGACTCCGGCAGCTGGGAGGGTCACTGTTTACACTGGCAGAATGTAAACATCCCCCCCCCATGTCTGCCGACGAGATTGTGGGCGTATAAATCGTGGCGCGTGCAAAAATACAGTTTCTCGGACCTTGTTCTCTTGTAAGGACAAAGGTCTGAACCAAACTGACTCCATGACAGGCTTCAAGTTTCCCTCTGACCTGGGAGGCCTAAGTGTCGGTTTCTCAGAACCATGAGACAATAAGAGGGCACACACTGCCCAGGGCAGCAGCGACCACCCTGGTAACACCCAGTCAGGAAAGGCCAGCCGACACCCTTAACATTCCTGAGGGCGGGGCTCGAGATAGAAGCTGTAGATAGTCACTTATTGCTTAAGACTAGTTACACCCTACGTGAGGGTCCTGGGTCCTGGGTCCTGGGTCCTGGATCCACTCTGTAACTGGCTAACACTAAGTGTTGTGACTGGGTCCCGCCCAAAGTACCAAACACTCTGGACAATGTGTGTGGTTACAGTTACTGCCAGTGACGCTAGGCGGTAGTGACTGGACCCCTGTGCCTGTGTCACGATTTCCTGTAACCCCCCCTTCCCCAGCCCATAAAGGCCCTGCCCCGCCTTTGTTCGGGGCTCTCCGCTCGGATCCACTGTGCTGGTGAAGTCTGTGAGCCCGAGCTTAGGCCCGGCCAGCCTAAGCCCGTAATAAAGCCCTTTGCTTTTGCATGCGTGACTCGGTCTCCCCGGCGGTCTCTGGTTTTTGAGGACGATATTGAAATCTTGGGCATAACACTCTGACCACAAGGCAGTCCAAAAAATAAAGTTAACAATAAGGTAAAAGAAAACACACTCGGAAACTAAAACACCCCGCTGGCTGCGCGCGGAAGGGGCGGCGTTTCTAGGAGCACCACTGGCATCTGTCGCGTCCCCCTCGGGCCCTCCGCCCGCCCCTCCAATGTGCCCCTGGAAGGTCCCCTTCCCACCCTGGCCGCCTCCTCGCACCTGCACCCGGGGCTCTGCCAGGCTGCTGGC